>CAUYON010031973.1:0-28528 GCA_963573935.1 Arctocebus calabarensis
TTGAGACAGAGCCTCAAGCTGTCACCCTGGATAGAGTGCCATGGCATCACAGCTCACAGCAACCTCCAATTCCTGGGCTCAAGCGAGTCTCTTGCCTCTGCCTCCCAAGTAGCTGGGACTACAGGCGCCCGCCACAACGCCGGCCATTTTTGGTTGTAGCCATGATTGTTGTTTGGCGGGCCCGGGCTGGATTCGAACCCGCCAACTCAGGTGTACGTGGCTGGTGCCTTAGCCCGTTGAGCCACAGGCACCGAGCCAATCTCTCTTTTTTATGGATGTCTTAGCTATGACCCTAGCCATGGGTGAGGAAAGAATGATTTTCTCCTGTGTAACACCAGGTAGTGGCCTCATTGTAGACAACGTCTCCTAGCTGTGGTATTTGAGTCAAGGCAGCTGTTCCTCCAGCAGCCAGCCTACTGTTTACAGCTCATCCTGGGTATAGAGCCCCAGACTTTCTCATCATGGGCACCCCAGACAGGACAGCACCTCTGACCTAGAGGTTCAGTGGTGGTGGAGAAGCAAACCCACCACTCCTGAACTAGGGCAGGACAGCTTGATGGCAAATCAGAGCTTATGACGTTCTTTACGGACTTAATGGGCGCATCATAAATTAATAAGATGAACACATGGGGAAATGCTTGATAATGTCTTAAGTATCAACAATACAATGTCACATAAGCGTCTTCTGGGTTATGAAACTTTCACCCCAATTCAGCTTGAGGCAGTTTGTTCCAAAGAGCACATAGCAGCATTTCTGATATGTGGACAATTCTGCTTCCGGACTTGTGACATTTCTGTCATCCTGTGAATTCTCATTGCTTCAGCTCTGTGACATTTTGCTTGTGTCCTGCTTTTTGCATAATTTTGGAACTTGAGGTAGACAGAGTCTCATTATGTTGCCCTCCGTAGAGTGCTGTAGCGTCACAGCTCACAGCAACCTCAAACTCTTGGGCTCACGTGATTCTCTTGCCTCAGCCTTCCTAGTAGCTGGGACCACAGGTGCCTGCCACAACGCCCAGCTATATTTTGTTGCAGTTGTCATTGTTGTTCAGCTGACCTGAGCCAGGTTCGAACCCGCCAGCCTGGGTGTTTGTGGCTGGCGCCGTAACCACTGTGCTATGGGTGCCGAGCCGAGGTTTCAAATTCCACATCTCCCTGCCTCCTGTGTTCAAACACCCTCTCTTTTAAAATCTTTTTAAAAGTAATGTGGGCCTAATGTCTCTGAGTTGAGAGGAGTTTGATACTCTGCCCGCCTCCAAGAGCTAGCATCCTCAATGGGCATTTTTTACTCTGAATTAATGATTTTTTGCACATTATCACCTCACCTCCTATAGTTAATGTTTCCTCCAAAATGGTAACATACAGCAAAGTTAATTCCTTCCTTCTCTCTCCCTCCCCTCCTCTCCCTTGCTTTTCTTTCTTTCCTCCTTTCTGCTCTCTTTCTCCTCTTTCATTCAGGGTCTTGCTGTCACCCTGGCTAGAGTGCGGTGGTATCATCACAGCTCACCACAACCTCCAACTCCTGGACTCAAGTGATTCCGCTGCCCCAGCCTCCCAAGCAGCTGGACTACAGGCTCACAACACCGTGCCCTAATTGGACTTTTCTTACGATTTACAGAGACAGGGACTGTCTATTCCTCTGGCCGATCTCAAACTCCCGGCCCCAAATGATTCTACTGCCTCAGCCTCCCCAAATGCTAGGGTTACAGGAGTGAGCTAGCACACCAGGCCTGGATTTCTTTCTTCTTTAAAGTCGGCTCTGGCATTAGAATTAATCCTGGAGAATCCCTTGCAGGGTTGACCCTCTGACGTGTGTTTCAGGGAGAAGATGAGACTTTCAGAGGACAGCAGAATTGTTCTGCATGAAGTACAAGGTTTTACTTTCTCTTTAGAATGGAAAGTGAAAGAGAGGGTGTGGTAGTTCACGCCGGAATCCTAACACTCTGGGAGGCCGAGGTGGGTAAGTTCAAGACCAGCCTGAGCAACAGAGAAGCCTAGTCTCTAAAAATGAGAGAGGTTTGGGAATTAAACCTCTCTAGTAGTCCCAGCTCCTTGGGAGGCTGATATAGGAGGATGGCTGGAGGATAAGAGTTTGGGATTGCTATGACACCAGGGCCCTTTACCAGGGTGACAAAGCGAGACTCAAAAAAAAAAGACAGAGAGAGAGAGAACCATTTTTTTTTTTTTTTGAGACAGAGCCTCAGGCTGTCACCCCGGATAGAGTGCTGTGGCATCACAGCTCACAGCAACCTCCAATTCCTGGGCTCAAGCGAGTCTCTTGCCTCCGCTTCCCAAGTAGCTGGGACTGCAGGTGCCCGCCACAACACCCGGTCATTTTTGGTTGCAGTCATCATTCTGGGCCTGGGCTGGATTCAAACCCACCAGCTCAGGTGTACATGGCTGGTGCCTTAGCCCACTGAGCCACAGGCACTGAGCCAGAACCATTTTTTTTGCAGTTTTTGGCTGGGGCTGGGTTTGAACTTGCCACCTCTGGCATATGGGGCCAGCGCCCTACTCCTTTGAGCCACAAGTGCTGCCCTGCTGCCTGTTTTTGACATCTGCTCCTCTTCTTGCTCCTCGCTGAATGTACAGCGGCATTTTGAGTTTGTGTGTGCGTGAACAGAACAGGGGATGATGAGCTCAATACAAACATTGTATCTGGAAGCAGGAACCCAAAGGATTTCTCCTTAAACCCCTATGGGAGAAGGAGTCCTGGCAGACACTTTGGATTTCCACACGTTAGGAGCTGAAGAAGGGAGGAAGGAGAATGGAATAGGTAGCTCAAAATCATTTTACCTCTAGGGCCCCAGAAAGCCCACGGAACCGCTGACATTTACATACGGTAACTCCACATGTACGTTACCCAGAGGGCCATGGGCTATTTTCAAGCAGGGAGGAGTGGAAAGGTGACTCTACAGAGGCCGTTTAGATTTGGAAATTATAACTAGTAGGAAAGTCACAGACGTCCAAGTGAGAGAGGAAGAAGCAGCAGTGACATCAAGAAAGGAAGGTGATTGGTTCTGAAGCGAGAATCGGGACCCCTGATCTGACGGAGGACTTTTCTCCTGGTTCGTCTAGGTGCCAATGTCAACACACATAGACAAAAAGGATAGTCTCTGAATTTAGGGTCCGTGGTTTCCTTCCTTACTGTTCCAATCTCATTCTTATATAAAACATCCAGATCTGGAGGCTCAAGCCTATCGTTCCAGCTCTTTGGGGGGCTGAAGCAGGAGTCAGACACCCTACAGGCAGTTAGGACAGGGGTCAAAGGAGAAGGCCGACAGAATAGGAAAGTCGCAGGAATGTGGCTCTGCTCAGCTGAGATAAATGCAACCTTTCAGTTATTTTGCTTTAGCCATAACATTTTTATCTCAGTAAAAGGGAGAATTCCTTTAACTGGGGAAAGCTCACAGTTAGGCGACGATGTCCCTGAATGAACGACCCCGATTAGAGGGTAAAAATCACACCCACCATGGCAGTTTACATGGCGACTCTTGGAAATTATCCTACAAGGTCAAGAAAAGGGAGGGTTCCTGATTCTGGGAACTCTCCACCCTTTTCCCAGAAAACTCATGAATATTCCACCCCTAGTTTAATATAGCATTAAGATTTAATATACAAGAACAGACCCTGTTCCTCTTGGATCCATTTACTCTGTTGACATTCCTTGAGAGTGCACTCTACTTTCAATAAACCTCTCTGTTTTTCACTCCTATCTTGTGTCTGAACTCTTTTTTCTCACGCTTGTGCTGGAATTCTTTTCTGTGCTGAGGGCAAGGCCCCTCTCCCTTGCTGGGGTGGTGGTCAGCTCTGGTTATCAGGAGGATCACTTGACCCCAGGAGTTCAAGGCCACAGTGCACTCTTACCTTCTCTCTTAAAAAATAAAATATTAGGTATCTACAGAAAAATCTTGAACATAGCTATAGAGGAAATACATTGTAGTGAATGCTGATTGCAAGATGTCCAGAAAGCGTGAAGATTTTTTTTTTAATTTTGGATTAATATGAGAGTGCGTGTGATTGGGGAACATGGTGTTTGTAAGGTAAAGTTCAAGTTGTGGTTGAGTCTTTCACCCCGGTGCTGTGCCATATACCCGTGCACTGTTCCCGTTAGGTGGGTTGAGGATCTTTTAATGACACCAACTGTCGTTGTCTCTTTATTGTACAGAATTTGGTGTCTCAGACTTTAAGCCCCTTCAGGAAAAGTAATAGTGAAGTCCTAGCACTGGCTACTGCGTCAAAAATTGACTACACATGGCGTATTACTCTCTAGATTCTGAGATTATACAAATCAGAAAGTGGTAAATGGAATTGGAACGTGGTAAATGAAAATACTGTCATTGTAGGTGATGCCTTTTAAGATGCTGATTCTCTGTGCTAAGTGCCTATGCCAGAAAGTCTCACCACATAATAATCGATTCCTATTTTATTGCACAATATATTTGGGGAGATGAAAGGGTGCCAGCTAGTCCCTGCGGAAGACTGTACTGTCCAACGCTGAACTTTCTGCCTTCTGTGTTCTCATTCTCAGGATGACTGCCAAAGGCTGACAGAGACGGTTACCCTCCATGGGAACCTCGTGTCAGCCTGGCACTCAAGTATGCACCAGATAAACGCTCCTTAGAGACAAATTGAGAACGTCTGTGTCCCTCTACCAATACTTCCTGGTAATTTAGGTTTTTGGGTAAGGATAGTTATTATTTTTTTTTTTTTTGAGACAGAGCCTCAAGCTGTTACCCTGGATGGAGTGCTGTGGCATCACAGCTCACAGCAATCTCTAATTCCTGGGCTCAAGCGAGTCTCTTGCCTCTGCCTCCCAAGTAGCTGGGACTACAGGCGCCCGCCACGACGCCCGGCCATTTTTTGGTTGCAGCCGTCGTTTGGCGGGCCCGGGCTGGATTCGAACCCTCCAGCTCAGGTGTACGTGGCTGGCGTCTTAGCCCGTTGAGCCACAGGCGCCGAGCCAGGATAGTTATTTTTTTCTTGTACACAGTACATTAGTTCTTACTCTTGTCAGTACTGGGGTGTATGAGTTAAAATACAACCCCCAGGATGAGCTGATCATTCTGACTGTGCCCATTTACCTGTGACTGAGACCTCAGACGGTTACAGCTCCCACCCCGCCCCCTGCACCCCTGCAGGGCTTTGCTCAGCCTGTTCCTTTTGCTCCAAATCCTCTGCAGGGCAGGTTCTCAACCTCAGCTGGACGAAAACACGGATGCACTTGTCCTGCCTACCTCCCGGCCATCTGATGTCACAGGTCTGCTGCGCAGATTTCTTATGGCTTCCCAGGTGGAGAACCACTGCAGCACAACAGTTTCTCAGAGGGTGGCCCTTGAACTCTGCCATGAGTCTCAGCTGGGTGACTCGGTTCAGGAGGCTTCTGGAGTCTGTGAGCAAACTCCGTGGGTCAGGCAGGTCTTGGGAGCACTGATGTTTGGGAGTCCTTGTCCTGAGGGCTCTCCAGAAGCCTGCAAGACAAACTCTACTTCGTCCAGAAATCTTTGCCTATCTACTCCAAGTTTTCACGCTATGTGACTATTAGAGCAGTGGTCTCCAACCTTTTTGGTGTCAGGGACAACTTTGCCATGGACTGGGAGTGGGGGAAGGGATTAGGTTCTGAGAAGGGGCACAACCTAGCCCTCTCCTGAGCACAGTTCACGCTCCTGTGAGAATCCGATGCGACGGGAGGGAGAGCTCAAGTGGTGATGCGACCATGGGGGCAGCAGTGGGTGCAGACGAAGCTTTGCCCACCTGCTGCCATGCAGCCTGGGTTCCTAACGGGTCAGTAGGAGTCTGCAGCCCAGGGGTTGGGGATCATAGTATTAGAGCATTTCATAAGAGCTAGAATGCCTGGGCAACTTTCCAGAACATGTTTGGTTTCCTTCTGCTGCATTTGCAGTGTATCCTTTTTCTTTCTGTCTTTCTTTCTTTCTTTTTTTTTTTGAAATAGGGTCTCAGTTTGTCGCCCTTGGTACAGTGCCGTGGCGTCATACAGCTCACAGCAACCTCCAACTCCTGGGCTTCATTCTCTTGCCTCAGCCTCCTGAGTAGCTGGGACTCCAGGCGCCCGCCACAACACCCAGCTATTATTTAGTTTTGCGGTTCGGCAGGGGCTGGGCTTGAACCCACCACCCGTGGTATATGGGGCCGACACCCTACTCACTGAGCCACAGGTGCCGCCCTTTTCTTCCTTCTTTCCCATCTTTCAATCAGTGGACTGTGGCCCCCAGAGGGTAACCTACTTAGCCTAGTGAGTTACATTTAATAAAGAAATGGTTGTTTAGGTTGGGCATGGTCCTACCACCCTGGGAGGCCAAGGTGGGTGCATTGCTCCAGCTCACGAGTTTGAGATCAGCCTGAGCAAGAGCAGAGACCCCATGTCTCCTAAAAATAGAACAAATAGCCAGGTGTTTTGGCAGTTTTTGGCATTCAGGAGGCTGAGGCAAGAGTCTTGAGCTCAGGAGTTTGAGCTTGCTGTGAGGTAGGCTGACTCCACGCTGAGCAATATAGTGAGACTCTGTCTCAACAAACAAACAAATAAAAGAAATCGTTGTTTAAATTCAATGTCAAAGCATAGTCTTTCCAGGCTGGGGCTTGAAATATTAACCAGACCTTAGAAGACTGTAGCTGCCGTGTGAAGTCCTGTGAGTGCTTTTCGTCTTAGTGTATGTTAAGAGGCACTGGGATGTTTGCCTAAACCCAGAACAGATGTTAGGTGGGAACAGCCTGGAGGGAGGGGAGTGAAATGTCTTCCCTTCAGGGAAGACCCAGGGACTGAGGCTGCAGGGCGGAATGTGGCACTCTGCAGCTCCACAAAGGGAAATGAAGCGTTTCTGCTCCCAGAAAGTAGGTCTCTGAAGTCACAGGCTCTGACAGAGGCCCTGTCTGAAGAGGAAAACAGGACTTCTCATTTGTCTGCTTTAGAAGAAAAGAAAAAACACGGAGGAAAGTAAACTACTGGCTGAAATATTGCTTACTCCCTAGAGAGAAGGACATGTTCTTGGGTCGAACTCCAAAGGATGTCGAACTTAACAAGGATGTCAGAACTCACCCCACCTTATCCTTACCTAGAACCAGAAGTCATTTAAACCAGTTAAGGAGAAGAGTTGATTTTAAAAACACAACAGCTATACTTCAAGCTATGTGGTCATTTCTCAAGGTTGTGAGTGGCAAGATAGTTATGCTACTGTGAGCACACACATTAGGTTTGCGGCATATACAAAATCATTTGGGCAGTTATTTTTTTTTTTAGCATAAAAGGGGCTTTTAACTTTTTGACATCTCCTGACTGAATGAAGACTAACTTTTAAAATGCTGGGGGTGGCGCCTGTGGCTCAAAGGAGTAGGGCCCTGCCCCCATATACAGAAGGTGGTGAGTTTAAACCCAGCCCCAGCCAAAAAATGCAAATAAATAAATAAATAAATAACAATAAAAAAAGAAAAGAAAATGCTGACTACCTTACCCTGGCTACCAGGAAGCCTCGAGAGAAATCTCACGTGCATTTGCCACATCTCAGGGACCATGGGGACCCTTTATCTTTACCTTTCTTTCACTTTTTGGTTTTCGTTTTAAAATTTGTAGTCTTTTTAGAAATGGAGTTTCAGGCCGGTGTGCTGGCTCATGCCTATACTCCTAGCATTCTGGGAAGCCAAGGCTGGTGGATTGCTTGAGCTCAGAAGTTCCAGACCAGCCTGAGCAAGAGCAAGACCCTGTCTCTAAAAAAAAAAAATAGCCCGGCGTTGGTGGCCGACACCTGTAGTACCCAGCTACTTGGGAGGCTGAGGCAAAAGGATCACTTAAGCTCAAGAATTGGATGCTGCTGTGAGCCGTAGCACTTTATGGAGGGCAACAGAGTGAGACTCTGTCTCGAAAAGAAAAAAAAAAAAGAAATGCAATTTCAGGCTCGGCGCCTGTGGCTCAACGGGCTAAGGCGCCAGCCACATACACCTGAGCTGGCGGGTTTGAATCCAGCCCGGGCCCGCCAAACAACAATGACGGCTGTAACCAAAAAATGGCCGGGCGTTGTAGCGGGCGCTTGTAGTCCCAGCTACTTGGGAGGCAGAGACAGGAGACTCACTTGAGCCCAGGAATTGGAGGTTGCTGTGAGCTATAATGCCACAGCACTCTACCCAGGGCAACAGCTTGAGGCTCTGTCTCAAAAAAAAAAAAAAAAAAAAAGGAAAGGAAAGAAATGGAATTTCATTAAAAAAAAAAAAGAAAAAGAAAACTAATAAGGAAAAAAAGTAACTAGCAAGCATACAAACTGTTGCCTGTGGTATACACCTAACCATCAGAGCACTTCCACTTGCACTCCCAGCTGGTACTCACCTGCTCTGTGCTAGAGGTGGTTCTTGGGCCTAAGTGTAAGGTGTGTGAAAATACATCCAATTTTCTGATGGGTTCACACTCTGAGGCTAAGGTTATGATTACTCCTTCCTTTGGTTCTAGCAGCTTTGTTCTGGGAGTTACAGAAAAGACTGCGTTAAAGCTACCGCCACATCTCTAGAGACGCCCACCCCCACCCTATCCATGTTGAAAGCCTGACATATTTATGGTCTGTCTCTGAATTTACTTTACGAATGCTTTGTTTCACAGTTTGCAAAGGTAGGTGCTCACGAGGCCTGTCCTTATTATCCCAGCTGCTAGAGAGGCTGAGGCAGAAGGGTCACTTGAGACTAGGAGTTCAAGACCAGTCTGGGCAACATAATGAGACCATGTTTCTAGAAAAAAAATTAAAAAAAAAAACGTCCAGGCACGTTGGGTCACAGCTGTAATACTAGTGGTCTGGGAGGCCAAGGTGGGAAGATTGCTTGAGCTCAGTAGTTTGAGACCAGCCTAAACAAGAGCAAGATCTGGTCTCTACTAAAAATAGAAAACAATTAGCTGGACATGGTGACAGGCACCTGTAGCCCTGAGGCAGGAGGATCCTTTGAACCCATTAGTTTGAGATTGCTGTGAACAATGCTGAGGCCATGGCACTCTAGCCTGGGGCAACAGAGACTCTGTCTCAAAAACAAACAAATGTAGGTGCTAAAACTCATGCATGTTTGGTGATGGGGAGATCCGTGAAAATCAATGAAGTCTTTTTGGCAAGCCATTCAATAATATTTAAAACAAACATGGGTGCCTATTTGTCTAGGAATAGTACCTATAGATACACATTTGCACATTTACTGAAGACACACTGTAAAACAATTTTCACTTCATGTTTTTTTTTTTTTTTTTTGCAGTTTTTGGCCAGGGCTGGGTTTGAACCTGCCACCTCCAGCATACGGGGCCGATGCCCTACTCCTTTGAGCTACAGGTGCCGCCCCACTTCGTGTTTTTTGTTTTTTTTTTAAATCATAGCACAAGTGATAAAAACAACCTAAAAGTTTAGCCCTAAATAATATATTAGGGCTTATTCATGAGATGGGGTGCTAGGGACCTGTTAAACAAAATAGTTGGATAACGGCGTTCTGCAGTGGGACAGTACATTAAAAATGAAAAAGGCAAAGAGCAAATGACTGTGTAGAGTAGGTTTCCATTTTTTTTTTTTTTTGTAGAGACAGAGTCTCACTTTCTCACCCCTCGGTAGAGTGCTGTGGCATCACAGCTCACAGCAACCTCCAACTCCTGGGCTTAGGCGATTCTCTTGCCTCAGCCCACCACAACTTCCGACTATTTTTCTGTTTTGCAGTTCGGCCGAGGCCGGGTTTGAACCCGCCACGTTCGGTATATGGGGCCGGCGCCCTACTCACTGAGCCACAGGCACTGCCCTAGGCTTCCATTTTGTTAGGAAAAAAGTTATACACATAGTTGAACATTCATAGACAACTTTGGAGGGGATGTATGTGCAATACTCTGTCAAAGACGCTCACCATCCCAGAAAAGAACAAGAGTGAAATGTTAGGCCCCTGTCCTTGGGTGCCCTTTTCTTCTCTTTGAATTTTTCATCTACCTAATTTTTTCACCAGAAAAAATACTCCACGCAGATCAATTGCCGTGTCTTGCACATCTCCTACAAATGTATGAGCAAAACAGCTGACGTCAGACTGGACTTAAGTAGCAACTCGGTCACTTACCAGTGACCTTGGCATCCTCTTTAGTCTTTTTGTAAGTCACTTGCAGTGAGTAATTCATAGGGTTACCAAGATGATTGGGATACACATAAAACAGTCCAGCCAGGGCACAAGGTACTTTTTTCAGTGAATGTAAAGTATGTAATTATAATATTAATGATAATATTGAACATTTATTTAGTGTTTACATGTATCTGGCACTTGTTTGTAACAGCTTTGGATATGTTAGTTCATTGACTCTTACAGCAACCCTATGAGACAGGTACTATTTTCATCCTAATTGTACAAATGGGGAAACCAAGGCACAGAGCGATCAAATAGCTTGCCCAAGAAGGCACAATTCGTAAGGGGTAGAGCTGATATTCAGACTGAATAGTCTAACTTCCAACTGAGCTCTTACTTACAGAAAGGCCCTGTCCTTGCTTGGCACAATGTTGGCTAGTGAGAGGTGAGTTAAATTTCCAAAAAGACCTCGGGAATGTTTCTCCAACATCCAAGAAAAATGCTGGGAATATATATAAAGCATCTTGTAAGTTTACAGCAATGCCGATCAATCCCAATCTGAATATTAGAATCAAAATAACCTGGGTGTTTCCCTGTGTGAGTCTGCACTCACTGGCAGCTCTGCTGGGGAATCACTACTTTGAGCTGAAGCCCGCCAGGATAGCAGACACCTTTATGTATCCACCACTTGTAGGCAAATTTAAATCCTCACAGCTGTGGAGGACTTACTCTTTTAAATGAGGATCATCGGGTGACACTGCTCTGTTATAATGACTTGTCTCAGGTGGGTCAACTTTCTCATGACTGTGGAGACTTGGGTTTTTCTTTAGGTAAGCATTTTTTTGAGACAGAGCCTCAAGCTGTCACCCTGGATAGAGTGCTGGGGCATCACAGCTCACAGCAACCTCCAATTCCTGGGCTCAAGCCAGTCTCCTGCCTCCACCTCACAAGTAGCTGGGACTACAGTCACCTGCCACAACGCCCAGCCATTTTTTTGGTTGCAGCTGTCATTGTTGTTTGGTGGACCCGGGCTGGATTCGAACCCGCCAGCTCAGGTGTACGTGGCTGGCACCTTAGCCCGTTGAGCCACAGGTGCTGAGCCTTTAGGTAAGCATTTTAAAATTATTTAATGCAAGCTCTCTGGGTTGAATATTTAACTCCGTTCTAACGTCTGGTCTTAGAAGAATAGCTGCTTCTCGGCCTCCTCATGACCTATCTTCAAATAAAGTGCCCTTGAGCACATGCTGAATGCGACCACTGACAGCTCTGGAATTGGCAGGCTAAGGCCAAAGCATCTTAGGTCCTCTGCGTCAAGCTGTTTTATTTTCTGTCTTTGTCTCCAGAGTTACCCAGAACTATCTGAGTAACCACCCCCCACGTCACCACTATTTACAAAGAGCTTAACACTCATTTGCTTTCAATCTGGGGAAGCCCCGTTTTCCTGTGCTGCCACCTCTCCACTGTTCCGATTTTCCAAACTATTGATCCAGTTTTCACTCTGTAAGATTTCATGGATTTCATTCTAAACAACCTAGTGGTTAAGGGATCCCTGGTGTACCAACTCAAAACTAGACACACAGACAGCAGCTCCTTGGAAAGGCCTCCCCCTGCAATGTCATTGACTAATGTTAGGAAACAATTCAGGAGCACTTGAGTTGCTCTTTGGTGTTTGCCAAGCTCAGCCAGGAAGTGCCAGGCTCGTCAAGACCTCCCAGGTATTGTTGCTCTGGCTAGCGGCCAAGGTCAACTCCTGTCAGTGACAGTAAGAGCAGCAAGGCTCTTCCCTCTGAGCATGGTGGTGGTGGTGGGAGGGGG
The DNA here is from genome assembly GCA_963573935.1 of Arctocebus calabarensis. Classification (NCBI taxonomy): domain Eukaryota; kingdom Metazoa; phylum Chordata; class Mammalia; order Primates; family Lorisidae; genus Arctocebus; species Arctocebus calabarensis. The sequence continues at coordinate 11,884 of CAUYON010031973.1, forward strand.
TGGGTGTGGGGTTGAGGGAGGTGTTAAATTAAATCAAACAGGAAAGGAATCTTAGGGTAAATAATTCAAACTATCCCTTTTCCACTTCTGTTCAAGTTCTTCCTTTGTAATTTACTTCTTCTCTCACTTAGAAATTATAGGCACACATTTCATTGGCTAAAGCTGTAAAGTACATTAAGTTTTATTCTAGAAAGGAAATGATGTGACAAATCTGGTATTTTTAAAATGTCACATGCAGAAGTAAATGTTTTCTATAGCAAAAGCTTATTCTCCAAGACAAAAAAAAAAAAGCCCTCTAAAACATACCCTCCCTTTTCAGTAGTAGAATATTTTTATTTTAACCTGGGGAGGTGTTTCTTTGACTGTAGTTCATAGGGCCATCTATAGTCTCCTCTAACTCCTTGAATGTTTCTCCTTACTTTTCATAATTGAGATTGCTGGCAGGCTTTGGATACAAAATTGTGGGCTTGGCGCCTGTTGCTCAGTGGTTAGGACTCTGGCCACGTACACCAGGGTTGGTGGGTTCAAACCCAGCCCAGGCCTTCTAAACAACAATGACAACAACAAAAAAATAGCCAGGCGTTCTGGTGGGCACCTGTAGTCCTAGCTACTGAGGAGGCTGAGGCAAGAGAATTGCTTAAGCCCAAGAGTTTGAAGTTGCTGTGAGCTGTGATGCCACAGTACTCTACCAAGGTGACATAGTGAGACTGTCTCCAAAAAGAAAAAAAAGAAAAAGAAATCTTTAACAAGAAGGAAATGTTCATCAACTGCTGACCATATATGCAAATCTCAGGAGGCTAGCTATGTAGGAATACTTTCTATTTGCAGAGAGCGGGTCTTCAGAAGCAGTGAAAGCATCAGGATTTAAGACTACAGAAATCTAGTGCTGTCGTTTATTATCTCCTGGTAGAGTCAATCCAAGGATGCAGTTTCCTCGAGTAACAGAAAACACTCAGGCTCTATTTGCTTCCACTTCCCATTTTCCAAATTGAAAGGGAGAGTTTTTCTACTGAAGAATCTTTTCATTAAGATCTCAATAGATGTTCCCTAGAAACACTGATTCAACCTATCCAATTTCCAGACGAAATTAGCGTCTACTTCTTCAAGAAGACAGACAAGTGTGCAGGGGAAGAGTGGCAATCTTAATCAGGACCAGCAAAAACATTTTGTGCCATGAATAGCAGCTGTTTGCTAGGCAACACAGCAGAGCTTGACTTTGGGGATTTGGGACAATTTGCTTGCTTTCAGCCATTTTCTGTATGATCCGTCTTGTGCTCATTGACAAAGACGATCCATAGAAATAATCCCTCGGGTGTGCAGACGGAGAGACAGAGACATCAGGAACCAGGGACTTACATTCCTGTAATTTCCTGCTGGTGCCTCCCTGGGCCAGCAGCAAGTCCAGAGCAGAGCTTAGGACAAGGAAGTAGCACATTGTTTCTCCTCTCTCTGCTTCACAGGAGAGGAGGAGTGACTTACAGAGGAATTTAAGACCTGTTTCATAAACTTGTACAAGTAAATGAGTTAGAACTATGGGAAGGTTTTCAGACAGGGCTCCCAGTTTCTGTTTGCAAAAGGAGTTGATTCGATCATAGCTCAGAAGCTAAAAGTCAAACGGCCTGTTGAGCAAACCCCAGGCACCCTTCGGTATCAATGGCATGTTTTTTTTTTAAGTTTTTTTTTTAGAGACAGAGTCTCACTTTATTGCCCTCAGTAGAGTGCTGTGGCGTCACAGCTCACAGCAAACTCCAGCTTCTGGGCCTAGGCAATTCTCCTGCCTCAGGCTCCCGAGTAGCTGGGACCAGAGGCACCTGCCACAATGCCTGGCTATTTTTTGTTGCAGTTTGGCCGAGGCTGGGCCTGAACCCGCTTCCTTCGGTATATGGGGCTGGCACCCTATCTACTGAGCTACAAGTGCCGCCCAATATCAATGGCATTTGAGAATGAACACGTTCAGACACTGTAATTTTTTAATATGTCATTTATTTAAACCAAAATTAATTTATATTGTCAAGGGGTGGAACTCAAAGATATAAAAAGAAAGTCACATTCAGAGCAAACAATTTTGTTCAATTTCTGTAAAAAAAAAAATCCTAAATTACATTTTTTCGGGGGAGGAGCGTGAGAACGTCTAACATGGAAAATTGCTTCACTGAAATTCAAATTTCTACATACAAAAGCTAACTCATTTTGTTTTGGGATTAACTGAAATGTTTAAAGAGCCAGGATGAAATATACGAATTAATATGTGAAAAAGCAAAAATTGTCACCACAGTGAAGACTAAGTGAAGAGTCAGTGCGTGAACCAAAGTCATGAGATCTTTGTAACGTCACAGGGATTCAGTCACTTAATTATTCTTGGTTCAAAGCCGTTTCAAAAGCACAATGCATTATTTTGGCGACTGGCATGGGTCTTACTTATGTGCAAAAAATTAGAAAAAGTGGCATATGTGGTTACCAGTTTCCAAGTTTGTTGCGTGTAGGTGGATGGGTTTACCCAAGACCTTGGAGGGGATTAGGAGGAAGCATTGTAGATGCAGGTTTCTGAATTGTGGCATTTTCAAATGATAAGTGAAAGTTAGTAAAATATTCTAATTTACCTTTTTTTGGTGGGGGGGAGTACATCTGTTTTTTGGGGTTTTTTTAATGACTATTGCAGCAACTTTTATTTTTTAATTTATTTTATTTTGTTAGTTTTTGCAGTTTTTGGCCAGGGCCTGGTTTGAACCCACCACCTCTAGTATATGGGGCCAGCGCCCTACTCCTTGAGCCACAGGTGCCGCCCTTGTTTTTGTTTTTTTAATAAAGTTTACAAATATGACCTAGAAGATGAAAACCAGATGCAATTGACAATGGCAAATACTTAGCTTTTTTTTTTTTTGCAGTTTTCGGCTGAGGCTGGGTTTGAACCCACCACCTCCAGTATATGGGGCCAGCGCCCTACTCCTTTGAGCCACAGGAGCCGCCCAATACTTAGCATTTTAAAATGTGGACAGAATGATAGAGACTGAACCAAGAAGGAACAAAGGCTGATTCTGAACTCAGATCTGTCCCTTCATAATTATGTCGCACTGGGCAAGTCATTAAATCTCGATGAACACAGTTTTTATAGTACTGTAAAAATAGCATGAAAACCACCTAGCATTATTCGGATGTTCCCTACCTTTGAGATCTGTGTAGGAATCAGAATAACTGAAATATAGGCAAAGAAATTGAAGTGGGTAAAATATATACAGATTAGCACATTTGAAAGGCTAACAACTGCTGTAGAAAACATTGACCAGATACTCACTGAAATTCAGCTCTTGACCAGAGACTTCGTTTTTGTGTGATTTTTAGTTCTTCAGTATTGAAATTTCTTCAATAAGATGCAAACTCTCCCTACCTGCTGAACAGTGAGTAGCATATACAACTTGTGAAAGTTACAAGGATAGACTTCATCATTACTTACCGCTTCCCCTCACAAAGCAATTGCTTATATTTTGGAAGAAGTGGGACTCTGTAACTAAAAACACTCAGACCTGAAAGCAGTGCATTAATTATTTTATTAATTTCTTTTTACATTATGGGAAACATTCATCTATTTACAACGTTTTTTTGTCCACACACAATCTAGGTAAATAAGCCTATGAAATTCCAATTCATAAAGCCATAAAAATGTTGCCCACCCCTCCATCTGAAGGCTTTCAAATGAATCTTTTTTTTTTCCAAACCAAAATAATTTTTAAAAATTACATTTGGGAATTCAGATATGCTAGTGATTTACATTCCAGTTATTTAAAATATGCATCTAGACATGTTTTAAAAAAGAAATGGTAAATTCACAAGGATAAGGCTTAAATTAAAGTGGTAATGCACAAACATTAAGGAAACATCTATAAATAACAGAACTATATTACAAATAAATTAGTTCTATTTACCATTTCAAATATTAAAAATCTTTAATCCATTTCTTCATCTCTCTTTACAAAAAGGTTATGTGAATTGTATGGAAACATCTGCAAAAAATATAATAAATACTTAATTTCTTTGAACGTTTTTTTTGATGTGGGAGACAAACTTCTTTTGTAATCCCTCCCTCCCCAAGAAAATGCCCAACACCTTTATACCAAAGTTAAACAAAATAAGTAATTTTTCAGGGTACATATATTTTCCATTATGAACTAAAAAACATTTCTACAAATTACATCAAAAAGAACAATGTAACAAAGGTTATGCTCATGAATGTCAGTTTAAGGGGTCAAGCAGCATTGGGGGGGTCATGTTCTAACATCAAGAATTAGCTTTTTATAAAGTGTTTATACAATTTAAACTGCATTTTTTAAGGAAGGTAAAGGTCATGATGCCCTGTAGGCGTTGAGCTAAAAGATTTAAAATTCTTACCAAAAATAGCTTATGAATATACAAATACCGTTCACTTAGACAAGATAAATAGGCCTTCTCTTATTTCTCTTTAAAATATCCTGGGCTTTATCGGTTTCCAAAGAAATTATTGTAGGATGATCTTGAATCGTACTAGAAATCTATTTCTTAATCCGAATCGTAATTCTGCCTCAGGGCACGGAGCTGTAATTATGGACATGGGTCTTAAAATGAATGCTGCTTCCTTGTGTTAATCTGTGACTTCCGAGTCATTCTCAGTACGGAATGTGACCATAGGCTACCCAAGTGGCAGTTGGCCTTACTCGATGCAAACTTCGTGTGACTTGGGACTTTTCATTGCTGCTACCAGGTAAAGAAAAGGTGTATTCTTTTTAAAACTAGCAAATCCTTGAAGCTCAAAATCTCGGTATGCTCCAATTTTACAAAGTACCCAAGGTGCTTTGTTTACCCTAGTTAAAAGTTGGTTGGTTGGTTTTAAAATAAGTTAGTAGCCCTTTTCTTGTAAACCACAGCAGTAAACATTTGTGCCCTGTTTATAAAGATAGCTCAAAGCATCAATGGCTCTGAGAGGTAGCGAATTCTCTAGTGGTTTTAGAGTATGTTTGCGAAAATACCGGTTGCCAGAATCCATCACCTCTTTTAATTTTGTAAGTAAAATTAAATTAGCACCTGGCTATGATAGTGTGTTTTTTAAAAAAGCTTCTCTGGTGCAAGCATATTTGATGTATGTTTTTAAAAGTCTTTCACTTTTCCATGGTCATTTCTAATGCTTTAGGGTGTGAGCTGGACATAAAGGCCAGTGATACTTTAAGATTGCCACATTCTAAATGTTTAAACTGCTACAAGTAAGGGCATTTAAAGACAACTTCGGCTAGATACCAATGCACACTGCCTGTCAATCATGACTCAAAATGTAAATCAACAATCTCTGCCAAAAGCCTGGATTTCTTCCCCGGTTTATGAATCATGACTATTCCCTTATATTGGCTGACCCTGGCAGGTCAAATTTCTTCTCTCACTAAGTAGAGCCTCAAGATAACAGTGGCAGCTCCCTAGAGTGAGGCAGCATATCTGTTGGGGTAGAAGATTTATTTTGGCCTTTCGTTCTAGGACAAAATCCTATGCTAGGTATTACTGGACTCTGTCGTCATGAGAGGAGAGTAAAGGAGAAAAACTATCTGAAATATGAACTACTTGGGTAAAATACACGGATGTGTAGCATTCAAAGGGATGGTAGGAAAACCCAAACTTTGCTCTGAAAACAGCCTTCCTGCCATTTGTAGCGCTTCATAAGCAGATGTGTTTACAGGCGTGTCACTAGGTAGGCCCACCAGGATGAACCCAAGCAAAGTGACAGCACTAACACGTTCCCCTTGGACGACCACCGCCACAACAACAATATAATATACAGAGTACAATAAAAGTTGATAAAGCATTTAAGGTCTAAATTGTCTTAATAATAGGACAAAAAAAAAAATCCCTACGTTGTATCTTAAACCATCACACTTTCTTTGCCTTCCCTTTCTTCGTTTTATTGCCTTTCGGAATGGATTAATTTCCCTGAAAGATCGAATTTACAATCTTCTGCTGATTGAAACATTTGAAGCTGTGATCGATGAAGTTAACAACAGTGAGGCAGTTTGTGCAGCTGTGAGCGGCGCAGGTGCCCCCAGCACCTGCCGGTCTCCCTCCTCCCCTTCTCACTACACTCCCAGGCCCCCACCCCCAGGCCAGACTCTTCCTCACTCGTGATTCCCGTGAGATGGTGATTTCTGAGATCAGAAAGAAAGCGTTCCACCTGCTTGTTTAAAAAGAATAACCATTTAGGGGAAAGAAAGGGAGCCCTAGTTTCTTTCACGTGGAAGACGGTTAAGTCCCAAAGGATCGCCCTGTGATACTGGATTTCTGAAATACCCTATGGTTTAATATTGCTGAGCTCTAGGAACAGACTAGTCAAGAGAACTGAGGATGGCGGGTGACCTAAAGGTGTCATTTCTACACAGGTGGGTTTGGCTTTGCCCAGAAAATAAAGGTTTGTTTTTGTTTTTTTTTTAAATGAGGCAGGGTGACAGCATCGGTAGTGGGGGTGGGGGACGAAGCGCGGTGAAGAAGCTGGGAGCGCGGGGAGGGCTGGCGGACGGCTCCGGCGAGCTGGGCAGCTGCGCCGGGACAGTGGAGTCACCGCGCAGAGCGCACGGGCTCGGAGGGCCGGGGCGGGAGAGACGGCAGAGGGCGGAGGGGAGAGGGGGCGCGGTCGCCCGGCCGGGCGGCGCTCAGAGCCGGGTCTGCGCCTCGGGGATGTAGATCTCGATGCTCTCGGCGCTCTCGGTGGCCGAGTTCTGGCGGACGGACGCGGCGCGCTTGGCGGCCATCAGGCGCTTGCGGGCCTCCTGGCGCTGCGAGCTCTCCAGCGAGCGCTCCCGGATCAGCGGCGCGGGGCCCTTCGCCGGCTTCTTTGGCACTGGAGGAGGGGCCCTTCGCTCCTGATCAAAGCAGAAGGTTCAGGACATTACACAGCTTCTCAGGACAAGCTTGGGAAAAACTGGGATAGGTCAGCAGTTAAGACATTTTTTTTTTTTTCCCTAACCTAAGGGTGGTTAAGTTCTGATCTGCACACTGTCTATATGTATATATTTTTCTTCATTATTCTGGCTTGGGTATGCAAAAGATGTAGGGGAAAAAAAAATCCCGGTAAGCTCAAGGCCAAGGGCAAGGCTGGGTTGAAGAACTATGTCTCTCCAAGGGAAGGATGTGGGTATTTTATATGCCCCCTGCTGCAAGACCCGAGCTCCCCCGCACACCGAGTGTGGTTCTCTCTGGAGATTCCAGACTCTTCCTGGTGCCAGGCGGGCTAGGAAGCAGCGACAGCAGCGTCTGAGAACTCTGCATCCGCCCTAAGGAGGTAACTCATCAGGTACGAGCTCGGTTCAGAGATTAAAAACATCTCCGCCCTCTCTCCCCAGGCCCACCCAGCCGCCCTTTCCCCCAAACCTAAAGAACTAAACGAGGAGGAAGAGATAGGACTTCTGCCTGCGTCCTGAGCTCCTCTGCAGGTGCACGTTTCCTGTGAACACGCACGCGGTCTGCTGGGCAGAGGCACCAGACACCCAGGAGCGCACCGCTATGTCCCAGGCTCCAGAGCGGAGTCGGTTCCAAGGTGACTCTTACTGGGAGCCTCAGGACGGCTGTGGTGGCCCGCAAGCAACTCCTATCACGGGACACTTCTGTGTCACCAGAAGTTAACACAGGATGAAAGGGGTCCTTAAGCAGCGGCAAACTATAAAACAGGGAGATATTTTCCATGGCACTGCAAAAACGCAAGAGGTTCTCCCGGTGGTAGGAAAATTGCAGTCAGAAAGAACCCGGCATCTATCCCAAGGATTTTCAGGAAGAGAAGTTTGGACTTACAGAGTATGAGAAGGTCCATATAAATCTGATGTCTTGATTTTAAATAAAATGCCAGCAATTCTCATAAAACTAGCTGTGAAGATGATCTTAGGATATGGATTCTCGTATTTTTATGGACGACATATCATCTCCAACGATATGAATCATTTTTGTGATTCTCCAAAGGGCACTGTTTGTCTTAACACTGATCCTTAACATAGCGGCTCCTTCTTGCTTGCCAGGGGAAGTGCCCGCCCAACCTAACCCCCGGGTGTTCCCCTGCGGCCTATTTAAGGTGGAGTCTGCGGAAAGAACAGGAGCGCCCAGAGAGCAAATGATATTTCACCCACTTCGGTTGTGTTTGTTCATTTTCCCCCCTTCAGGTTCATGGGGTGATGAAAAGCTGTGATCATAGACAAAGTCCATTAAAAAAAAATTTTTTTTAAATCAATCTAACCGAAGATTTACTTTGTTACATATATCAATTCTTAGCATCACTTTTTTTTAGACATTTTTCTTTTCTTTTTTTTTTTTTTTTGAGACAGAGCCTCAAGCTGTCACCCTGGATAGAGTGCTGTGACATCACAGCTCACAGCAACCTCCAATTCCTGGGTTCAAGCGAGTCTCTTGCCTCTGCCTCCCATGTAGCTGGGACTACAGGCGCCCGCCACAACGCCCGGCCATTTTTTTGGTTGCAGCCTTCATTGTTGTTTGGCGGCCCGGGCTGGATTCGAACCCGCCAGCTCAGGTGTACGTGGCTGGCGCCTTAGCCCGTTGAGCCACAGGCGCTGAGCCTTTTTAGACATTTTGACACTTCATTGTGGGGTAACTCAGTGAATATTTTTAAAAGTATAAAAATTGCCCGGCTGTAATCCTAGCACTTTGGGAGGCCGCAGCAGGTGGTTTGCTGGAGCTCAGAAGTTTGAGATCAGCCTGAGCAAGAGCAAGACCCTGTCAGTACTAAAAATAGAAAAATTAGCTGGGCATTGTGGTGGGTGCCTGTAGTCCCATCTGCTTAGGAGGCTGAGGCAAAAGGATTGCTTGAGCCCAGGGGGTGATTGAGTTAGCTGTGAGCTATGATGCCATGGCCCTCTACCTAAGGCGACAGGGTAAAACTGTCTCAAAAAAAAAGTATAAATATTAGATATTTTTTAAGTCATTTTCCTTCCCTTATGTATTTTTTTTAAATAAGAATTCTTTTTTTTAATCAATGAATGAGAGATTAGATCAGCTCTGGAAACTAAGCATGTGTACATCTGCAGTGTTTTCTTAAAGTAAGGCTGATTTTAAAAAGCTTATTAGGAGATAGTTTTAAACATAGACTAAGAAAACTAGATTGGGTGCAAATGTTTGGCTTTCCAAGTGAGAGGAATACATCGTGGTACTTTCAAGTTTAACACCAAACTTCCAGTTTGATGGTGGCAGAACTTAAGATAGGGGAGAGATAGAAGAGCATTGCCATCCTGTCACCTACAGGTGGTCCCTTAGGATTGAATTTCTCCTGGGAGTCCACCAACCCCAGGAATCCTGACAGTATCATGCACAGCAGCAGAATGAATTGAATTGCTGTTAGCTCCCTGATAATTGAGGAGACCTGAAAAGGGCAAGGCCACCAGCCCTTCAAGGCAATTGCCAGCCGAATTTTCAGAGAATGACTTTGTTGGAACTATTTGACTTGAGGCCATTGGTAAGTAAAGAGTTAAAAAAAGTCATGCTTGACAGGCTGAGCTGGACATTGGACACCTGTGTGAGCCTGCTGGAACCACCATAATCAGATGTGAAAATTACAATTGATTAATTAAAGTAAAAGAATTTAAGTCTTTATTTCTAAACTGTAGCAATAAGGACTCCAGTGAGCAATATTCCCCAAGGCAAATCAACCAAAAGCAAAACTCTTTTAAAAAAAAAAGAAAATCCCAACATTTATATAATTACTGTGAAACTTTAGAGTGTATAGTTTTTGACTTGAACAACAGTGATTTCTTTATTACTATGTTTATGAAATGCTTATCAAAGTCAGTTATTTTTCAGGGCTTCCTATTTTTCTCGAAAACACATCCTAGGGGGTGTAAGGAAGTTGAACTCTTGCTCTATGGATCCATGCACTGAAGATGTCATTTATTTTAGTTTAAAAAGCAAAATGGAGGCAGTTCCTTCCAGTGACTAAAATGGTTTAACTTAAAGTTTAATTGACAAAAAAGCGCCACATTCCCATTTTCCAATTCACAAAGACAGGTTTTTCTTTAAAAATATGCCTGAAACATATTACAGATAAGATCCCAAATGATTACTATGTAAACATTGTCATTACAATTAAATTAATATGATATCAGCTCCATTTCACATTGTAAACAGCAGAACTGAATGCAGAAGCCTATTTAGACTGTCCAGTGTTTGTGCAGGTTTTTAAATGAACCATACAAAATCTACATTGTTCTACCTTCTTGTCAAGGGGATCCATCTGTTTCCAATTATTGGCCTTTAACTGATGAAGTTCATCAAATTTCATACTAATATTTTCTATGGACAACTGCAGCATGTCCCAAAACCCCGCCAAATCCTGGGAGGTGGGCCTTGGGTGAGCATTAGGATTCTGTAAAAGAGAAAGGAAAATATTCATGCATTAGAAGCAAGTCATGACAACAAGCACGAGGCCAGGGAGGCAAGTTTAAATATTTCAAATAACATAAGGAAGAAGAGTTCCCTCTGGTTTTCAGACAATAGATTAAAGTCAAGCTACAGACAATAATTTTATACACTCATCCATTTGAGTCAGTGATTCCCTAATGTCAAGGTTGTTAAACTCTTCTACTGTGATACAAGATCTATCTATCAGTATGGTGTGGGGGAAGGGTCTAAAAATTTGAAAAATCCCAGAAGATGCAATCAATTACAGGATATGTGTTAAAACACCATATTTAAATATACCATCTTTAAAAAAAACACACACACAGTATATTATTATTATAGTGGCTACTTGACTGCATGCCACACAGTTTATTCAGAGAACAGATAAGGAATCTAAAATGAGATTAGTTTTAATACCCATATGGGGTAAAATACGAGGGTAAATAAATGAGTAATAAAATATTGGATTTTCAAAGTACTATGCCTTACTTTGTGTTTAATCATCAAGATGTTGCTAATATAGGAAGTAATTTTATCATATGACTGCTTTGACAGATTCATTTGGAAATTAGTATTAAATTGTCCATATCATAACATAATATAGCAAAAGTGAGAATACATGACCTACACATACATGTATCTGTATGTAATGACCCATTGGCTAGATAACAACCATTTTTCAGTGGTTGAGAATTGACTTTCTTTGCCCCAGCCTCGAATCCCTGACAATAAGTATGCCCTTAACTGATGTGATCTAAGACAGAAAAAGCACAACTCAGATGCTGCAGGTGTCATGCTTTTGTTGGTCACTACCTGCAACAGTAGCTAAAGGCCTTCACGGCCAAGTAGGGCCTCCGCATGCTTCTAGCTGGTGTCTGTTTTGGTTACCTCTCTGTATTTCAGGCTGGACAGACTATGAAACCTCATGTCGTATAATAATGTGAGGCCAGTGTGTACTTTTAAAACTAACTCTCAATAAAAAATGATAGTATCAGAATTTTGGAAAGTGCAAGGTCAATGACCCTCAAAGTTAATAGGTTGGAAAGAACGTGTAAGTCCTTGAACAGACTAGTATTAGTGGCTTGGCTCAAAATAACTATAAATAAAGATGTGTTTATAAATTTAAAGTTCCAAAAACTACCCACAGTTCTGAAGATCATCAGAAGAAATAAATTTTAAAGTTTTTAATTGCTTGAGTCAGTATTAAAATCTAATGACATTCGAATTAAAGAAAAAGTTTCTCTGTAGTATTTTGATTTAGTAAACTAAAAAAAAAAGTGTTTCTTAATAGCATCAGCGGTTCCCAACCTGTGGGTCACGACCCCTTTGCAGCAATGAAAATAGGTTGCGGCATTAGGAAGGTTGAGAACCACTGATCTAGATATTCAGAATAAACAGATATTAGGTTTTTTTTCAGTTTTTGGCCAGGGCTGGGTTTGAACCCACCACCTCCGGTATATGGGGCCAGCGCCCTACTCCTTTGAGCCACAGGTGCCGCCCAGATATTAGTTTTGATATAGTGCCTCTCAAATACGATTTTATAATTTCACAATATATTTGGCTTAATTTTATTAGTAAGTTAAAACTAAACTATTCATATTTTGAAATTCAGTGAAGTCTTCAAATCGTCACCGTATTGGCTGAATTATTTCAGTTGGCCAGTGTATGAAAAGATAGCGCAGGGGGCCCAGAGACTTAGTGTGAGCACATAGTAGTGTTTTCTTAAATTTACTTAACTCTGTATCATGGACAATTTGTACCCTTCCCATAAGGACTCTCTTTGCCCCTACATGTCAAGAAGATGGATGGGGAAATAGAAAGAACACAGACCCATTCACAAGGATTGATAGCTTGATCCTCAATACAAACCAGGCCATCTGGGAGACCAGAGGTAGGGGAGAGCGTGTAGAGGTGAGGAGGGCTGGGTTCCTCGATGTAGCTATGTTGAAAAGGGCCAGCTTCTGTGTGTTCATTCTGAGCTTGAGCCTCTGGTTTGGGATAATGTGTAAGTGTTTTAGAATTAAAGAGCTATGATTTTCTCTTCCTCAAAGTAGGAACTCAGGAAAGGAGGGCTGATTCTGAGGGATCATGATGCCACTTTTCTACAGCCGGAGACCCAAGCAGTACCACCATCGGGCTGCTGCACTTTCTACTGCCAAGGGTGCGAGGCAGACTCCCCTGAGGAGTGAACTCAAGGCCTGGTGAGATTTGCAGGGCTGAAGGTCAAATAGACTGGGATTTGAATCTTGACTCTGCCTTTCACCATGGAACCCTGGCTAAGTATGTTACCTTTTCCACACCCATTTTCCCCTTCTGTAAAACTGTCATGCAAATAGTGACAGTATCAACTCTCTATGTTTGCTTTAAGAGTTTTTACCAGATCAGAAATGGAAAAGCCCTTGACCTGGTGTCAGGCACACAGTAGGCTCTTGACCTTTAGGTAGGGGCAGATTTATGCAGCATCATGGCCCTCCTCCCCCTGTGTGCCTCCGTCTACCTCTAACAGAGATTCTCATATTTTACCTCTGAAGTTCCCCTAGTGGCCAGGGAATGTGAGCCCATCAAGAACTAGGAAGTGTGAGGTGGTGCCTGTGGCTCAGCGAGTAGGGTGCCAGCCCCATATCCCAAAGGCGGCAGGTTCAAACCCAGCCTCAGTGAACTGCTAAAAACAAAAAACTAGCCAGGCATTGTGGTGGGCGCCTGTAGTCCCAGCTACTTGGAGGCTGAGGCAAGAGAATCACCTAAGCCCAGGAGTTAGAGGTTGCTGTGAGCTGTGACGCCACGGCACTCTACTGAGGGCAATAAAGTGAGACTCTGTCTCTACAAAAAAAAAAAAAAAAAGAACTAGGAAGTGTTTTAAAAATTTACTTTTAACAAGGTAAGCATTTCCTAGAGTCAAAATTGTGTCTGCAATCTCATCTTTAAAATCTGTGCCATGTTTACATTCTAGTTCATAATATACTGTTCATCATGTAATTCTTTTAACAAGCTGTGCTGTTTTTTTTTCTCTGCAGAAGTACATGTTGACTTCTTCATGTGCCTGCTGGCCTGCAGAGCAGTAAAGCTTCCTATGAGCTTTCTTACATGTCCAGAATGAAGAAACACAGGACGTAGGAGCAGTTTTACAAATGGTTACAAATTCCGTATGTGGCACATAGCTGAACCCTAGTAAAATATTTATGGAATTGGACTTATCAATACATTTACTAATATAAATTATCTCCTAATCCAGAATAGATTTCTAAAAAGGTAAAAGAAGGGTCAGGTTATTTTTACTGCCAGGAGGAAAAACAAACTATAAGTGTGGTTGCTGGGAGTGTGGGTGTGGGAGGGGTCGTATCAACCATGCTTTGTATTTTCTCTTGGTTGATCTTTGTCTAAATAAATCTCTTTCCATCTATATTTGTCCTTGTGAACAAGAAGTGGTCACAATTCTCAAATCATGCCTGTTAATTATTGGGGATGTAAAAGAAAAGAAAATCCTCTAAAATCAGATTTGGGGTCATTTAGATTGCAAATAATTGTTTTCATTTTCCACAAGACAAACAAGCTTCTCTCTCTCTCTTTTTTTTCTTTTGTAGAGACAGAGTCTCACTTTATCGCCCTCGCCCTCAGTAGAGTGCCGTAGTGTCACAGCTCACAGTAACCTCCAGCTCTTGGGCGTAGGCAATTTTCTTGCCTCAGCCTCCCGCGTAGCTGGGACTACGGGCACCTGCCACAATGCCCATTTGTTTTTTGTTGCAGTTTGGCCGGGGCTGGGTTCGAACCCACCATCCTGGGTATATGGGACCAGTGCCCTATCCACTGAGCCACAGGTGCCACCCTCTTCATTTTTTTTTTTTTGTTATACATCCAGCTTGACCCAAAATTGAGTAATAAAAGCTATTCCTGTGGAATTATGATTGAAGAGATAGTAGCAATTTTTTTTAACCTAAAAGGCATATATATGAGGAAGCTCTTGACTTTTCAGTTTGCAGTCAAGTTTTATTTTTATTTTATTTTTTGCAGTTTTTTTTGGCAGGGGGCGGGTTTGAACCCACCACCTCCAGTATATGGGGTCCGTGCCCTACTCCTTTGAGCCACAGGCGCCACCCTGCAGTCCAATTTTAAAAGGCTGTTGTTAATAGTAATGCCTTTGTTCCCTTCTTTCACTTTATCTTGTTTTTGTACATTTACTGAGGAGGACGGTATCTTCATTTACCTCAGGGAGATTAAATCCACACCTTGTGAGGCTCTAGACCACTGCTCCTTGAGTTAAAACAGAGACTTCTGACTAGGAAGGAGTCATCAACTGCTATTTTAGAAAGAAAATCACTACCCCAAATAATTACTTTGGCAATATCATTTTAGAACTATCAGGCTGCTTCCTATTTTGTGTAACAATAATGAAATCAGAGATGTCATGCAAAAGCCAGGACAATGGAAAATTTCCAGTTACAAAAAAGCAGGAAACAAGAGTTTTAACTCGATTGCATTTTTTCCTTCAGGATTATTTAAGTATAAAATAAATATTTTAGTTTTAAAGAAAAGCAGGAAATAAGATTCATCAGAAAACTTTCCAGGTAAAGGACTTCGATGGGCCTTGACTTGGTTCAAAGTCGGCTTTACTTGGGCCAGTGGTGGTGCCTTGTTCTCATGCTACTTAGTAGGGTAAACGGAGTGAAGGTAAATATTACCTACCAGGTTTTCTTCACACAGTTCTCTGAACTGGTAGAATTTCTGGGCCATGAGAAGTTGGGCACTGCCCACTGCGGTTCGGATTTTCCCTAGAACTGAAAAGAGCAAACACATAAGGAGTTTACACATTATGCCTCACTGCTGAGATTTAGTCTGGTAAAGCAAAAAGGAAGTTATGCTGTAATGATGAGGAGAAGCAGCCCGCACGCTCACGCCCGCCCAGACAGCCTGCTCACTGCTGTTTACCCTGTCCGTGTGTCACAGAGGCGTCTAGGGGAAAGGACAAAATCAGCTTAGCAAAACACACACCCATCATGCCTCTTTTTTGGGAGGAACGGAGTTTTCCGGCACAGAACTGGATTTACCAAGAGAAGAGGCAAGTCGCTTTTTGCTGTTTTGTTTTGTTTTTTCAACCTGTTGTACTGCAAGGAAGACTTTCCAGTGTTTTACCTATGATTTTCAGGAGTTAGCAGTCCTAGTCTTGTTTTTCTGTTCAAACCCAAACACAAGAAAGCAGCCTAACTTAGCGGGGCACTCCCCACGGCCCATCTAGAGCCTGCATTATTTTCCCGGAGCTCAGCCCCTGGTGCTGTCAGGAAAGAGCCCTGGCTGGTTGGAAGATCTTTCTAAGGAGTGATCCCCTGCAGCCTGTTGCCGAGGAGACACGGGCACTGCCCCAGCTTTTATACCCTGCAGCCCCGTGTGGTTACTGCAGGTTTCGTTTCCCGGGCACCGCTCTGCAAGCCTTGCCTCTGCAGGCGACCGCTTGTCCTCCCAGGCCCAGGCCAGCCCTTTCAGCTGCAGGTGGGGAAGAGGCTGCCCAGCTGGCCACCACCCCTGCTCCCCACCGCGGGGCTTCTCAACACGTCCTCCCCAGCGGGCAGGAAAGGGACAGGGCACAGATAAGAGCCGGAGAACCACTGAGGAAAGCACTGGCCAGGTTTAGAAATCTTCACCGGGAAGGACAGTGCAGGAGTTCCGCAGTCTCACTGCTGTGAATTTACAGTGTCCAAGACTCCGAGGGAGCGGATTCGGGCTCGCTTACCCGACCTCATTCCACACAAAGGCTAACGAGAAGCAAACAAGAGAAAACCAACCTCACTCCGGCCCGGGCGTCCCGGCCACTCTGTTAATAACTGCCCGGCGAGGCGATGCGTTAGGGTGCCAGGACGCACGCTGTCCCCAGGCACTAATAGTTCCGTGTTCCCGCACGTGTAACTCGGAGCAGTTTTATAAATTCCCTAAGAAGCCACTGGTCACACCGACAGCTCCCCGAGCAGGTGTTTATTAGCTTTCTGGGTGATAGCTGTCCAGCAGCAATTCCTCAGGCTGAGGCTTTTTTTTAATTCAATCTGCTTTCTTTTTTTTTGAGACAGAGCCTCAACCTGTCACCCTGGATAGAGTGCTGTGGCATCACAGCTCACAGCAACCTCCAATTCCTGGGCTCAAGCGAGTCTCCTGCCTCAGCCTCCCAAGTAGCTGGGACCACAGGCACCCACCACAACGCCCGGCCATTTTTTGGTTGCAGCCGTCATTGTTGTTTGGCGGGCCGGGCTGGATTCGAACCCGC
>CAUYON010031976.1:0-17635 GCA_963573935.1 Arctocebus calabarensis
TGTAGTCCCAGCTACTCGGGAGGCTGAGGCAAGAGAATCGCTTAAGCCCAAGAGCTGGAGGTTGCTGTGAGCAGTGTGACGCCACGGCACTCTACCCAGGGCGATAAAGTGGGACTCTGTCTCTACAAAAAAAAAAAAAAAAAATGTAGAATGTCAATTTCCTATCTTCTTAGAATAGGTTTGGCAGCTTTTCACATATCTCCTTTAGTAAAAATATCTAATACACTTTACGCACTGCCAGCAATATACCAGCTATGCTCTAATACACTTGAAGGATCAATCACATCCTTCCTCTTATCAGACATTGGTAATGGTTTCTCCATTGTGCATGGAATGAACCCAAATCTAACAACAGCCTTCAGGGCTGCCACTCGGCCCACACTGCTGTTCCAGCTTGACCATGCTCTATAAATGTAACTCTTGGGCTGAGTTCTCTTCTAGCCTCTGCCTGGATAGCCTTTATGATTCTTTTTCTCCTAGGGAGGAAGATCTTATTTATCCTGCACAGTTCATATTTTGCCTTCTCTGTAAAGACTTTCTTGACAACATCAATATTAACATGCCCCTGAGTTCCCAAAGCATGCTACACATTCTGTGGTTGACAATCACACCAATGGCTTTCTATTACAGTTAATTATATGTGGATACCTACATGTGGCCAGCCACTGGGACATATGTCCTCTCATCAAATCCTGACAGCACCCAATGACCCAGGAGGGTCTGACCATCATTTGCCTGTAAAATGCCCAAATGTGGCTCAGCTCACTCAACTTTAGTCAATAATAGAACGGAAATCACACACACAGGGATTTTAACTTCCAAATCTGGCCTCTTCCCAGTTATCACTGTAATTCACTGGTTACTGAGCTTCCCCATGTCTTTTTCTCCCATAGCATCAAACACAGGAGAGAGGCTCAGCAACATTATAGGAAGTGAATATGTTCTTCTATTGCTGAGCATTCTGTGGGTGTGGAAGTGCCCCTCCGAATACAACTCTGAGGACAGGGATCCTGTCTTTCATTTATCTTCTAAGCAGCTCTACCCTCAGGCCCAGATGCCATCCTGGCTTTTTGGACACTGTAGCTCAAGACAATAGCCTGCTCTTGAGTTTAACACTGACCCTTCTGCATCTTCACTCTAAGAGTTTTGTTGAAGGGCTGCACGTACACATTCAGAGAATAGGTAAGGGGCTGGAAATGGCCAGGGCTCTGTCCCAAACAGGATGATGAAGCCAGGTGCCTGCGGCTTCCAGGTGATCCCAGCTCTCAGGAAACCAGCAGGTGCAAGGGGCAGAAAAAACAAGAGATCCTGCATTTGGGGACCACCGCATTTTTCTTTTTGTGGGCAGTGGCTAAGCAAAGAAGAAGAAATACCTCAGTGGGTGGAATCATACCTTTGAGTTTTTCAGCCAGCAGGGTGGCTTCGTGCTCTGAGTAGTGCATGATGGCCGGTGGGGAGGGCGGCCGCAGCCGGTCCTCCTCCAGCTTGCGCCGGTGCCGCTCCTCACGGGCACGCATCCTTTGCTTGCACTCCCACTCGTAGAAGTCGTCCCTGGCCTGGGCAAAGTCCACATGAAGGCGGCCAGAATCCTTTTTGTCTGTACTGGACCCTAATCGCATCCTGTAACCTGAAACCAATGAAATGTCTGATCAATGCAAAGTCTGGTCACACATATTGGCCCAGGCTCCCAGAGCACAGTAGGCAAGCACTCATTACTTTGTCCTCACTAGGGATACCTTGTTATCCTTCTCTGGGCCTGGGGATAGGGCTGCTTAGAAGGGAAATGAAAGCTCTGCAAAGGTAAGCCTATTACAGATTGATGGTTAAAGACCCCTGGGGAAGTGTCTCAGTGGGTACTTTATTTATTTATTTATGCAGTTTTTGGGTGGCGCTGGGTTTGAACCCACAACGTCTGGTATATGGGGCTGGTGCTCTACTCCTTTGAGCCACAGGTGCCTCCCTCAGTGGGTACTTTACCCATCATCCAAACCAGTGTCCCCAGTAAAGGATGATCTCAAGAATCAGAGATGTGTCATGATAATTCCTTCTTCCCTCTGGCTTCTAGGAAGCTCATAAACAGACATGACATGTGCCTTTTTATTTTCCTTACCTTTCCATGGCCTTGATTTTATATTTTCAATGTACTGTAATTCTATCGCATAGGTGGGTTATGAGTAAATAAAGAGCATCATATTTATAAAGATCTACAAAGTAAATTCCGGAACACCTCACTCACAGGCTATTGCTTAATTCCCCCACAAAGCACTGCTGCTCAATTCTCTCTCAGCAGCTGCAAAAGCCACAATTACAAGGAAATTTTGCAATGCTGTTTTATTTCCACGTATCCTCTGGGGCATGCAGGAGAATATTTTACCTTCAATCAGGAGCCCTCACTGTCTGCCTTCCTCATAGCCTTGCAGCACCTTATCTGGTATGCAGCACCTCACAAATTGTTCACAAAATTTTTGAAGGCTACAGGAGCCCTGTGCAAGAGCCCACAGCTAGACAAAAGAAAAGAAATGGGCCTGGAAATCTTCAGGGGATTTATTGTGAGCTACCCAACTTATAAAGATTATGAGGAGAAACTTGATCTGAGAAATCAATAGAACAGAACTGAAACTAGCTATTAGCTAGCCAGTCTAACTTCAGATGAAGAAGAGTTGACTTTGAGGTTGCTCTTTAGTTTGGGCTACTCAGATTTTCAGAACATAAATTCAGGTCCCAGCAGGAACATGGCTGCTGGGGGCTGCCATAAGAGAGAACAAAATAAGCACTTTTGCAGTGTAAGGGTTTTGCAAATGAGATGCAGCTGAAAGTGCTAGGCTGCTCTGTGCTGATATTCAACATCTCATGGTAGATTTCAATGGATTATTTCAGCATTTGGGGTTAAAACTCAGCTGAAAATCCCCTTAGAGGCTGATGTCTCCCCAGGAGGCAACTTCACATCTTTGAGAAGTTATAAATAAGATAAAGATCTCACATCTGATTCCTGTGATCCCACTGAACCACCTCTCTTCTAGAGTTTCAACTGTGTTATCTAAAAATGGGAAGATATAACAATACCAATCAAAACAGAAAACATCCCATCACAGATGTGCAGAATTAATGCCAAAGCAAAATTTATCTTGGTTGTGGGCCATGGAAACTTAACAAGTCAGCAGGCCATAGTGATAGGTCCGTAACAGCTGAGCAGGCAGGACTATCTGAGACTGGCCAGCTGTTTCAACTCACAGAGCAACCTTCCTCTGTTTACGTCCGGAGAATAACTTTTAAAACATTTCTGGCTCCAGAAACACTCTCACTTTCACTGAAACATCATCATTAAGGCCTTAAAAGAGACCCTGATGAGGCTGAGTCTAAAATTAGCTTGCCTTTCAAATGTGAATGCGGCCCTAAAATTAGACAGGTCTTCCAGCTGGGCTGGGCTTGCTGAAGGCTGCACACAGAGGGGCCAGTTTTACTTCCTTCCTGCCCTTCTAATTAATCAGACTTTCACAGCTTCCCAGGACAGATTCAGCAGCTCCACAGGGCTACAAGGTGCTGGGAGGCTCCTCTGCACGCAGGAAGGGAGGCTGGAGGTGGTCCCTGCGGTCTTTTCCTGCCACAAAGGGTAGAACAATGAGAAACCCAGGGCTTAGTGTGAGAAACAGGACCCGCACCAAGGGTGGTAAAAGCATAGACTCCAGGCATAAGCCAGGGAACATCTTTTCTGTCCTTAAGTTTGGGACTGTTCATCTTAATCAGTGTTTTAAGGGACTTCTAGTTGGTTTTAAATGTTGTATTAGTGTTTAAAAGATGTTTGATCTACTCTCACCCTCTGTGTAAGCAGGTGGGTAAACTAATATAGTTGCCCCTTGAACAACATGGGTTTTAGCTGTATGGATCCGCTTATTAGGCAGATTGTTTTCCAACTGAATGTGGATTATTCAAGGGACTTGAAACCCACATAGGGGAAAGGCCAACTTCTAGTCTATGCAGGTTCTTTGGGGGTGATAGAAGGAATTCAGTATGTGTGGATTTTGGAATACATAGGGTCTTCGAACCAACCCCTGAGTATACCAAGAGATAAGTATAGTTTTACTGGCACATCCATAATTAGAACCCAGGTCCTGGGGTAGAGTTCCTGAGAAAGAAGCAGTCCTTCTTTATCACCATGAGGATTTACTCTAAAACAACAATTTTCTGAATGACTTCTATGTTGCAGGGGGCTAAGCACTTACTATCTACTGTTTGCTTTATTCCTCTTCACACTCCTAGGAGATAGTACTGTTACTATCTCTATTTTGCAGATAAGGAAACAAAAGCTAACCTCAGAGAGGTTATCTAGGCCAAGGCACGTGAAACCCAGTGTCAGGAAAAGAACAGAATCCCCGCATGTGTGACAGTTGTTAGTGTTGTCAAATGTCTTTATTCTACACTTTCCATCTCCATTTTGAAATGCTCAGATTTGCTTTTCCACTATGTAAGGTTTTATTGGAATAGGTTGTGAAATTCTCCACTGTCTAGCTCAGGAAGTCTCTGCAGGATTGGAATAACTTTCAGTCTTCTGAGGTTTGTACAGAATTTCATGGCAAGAGAGGTTAACTATGGAAATTAAACCTGGGATTAATGTTCAGAATTTTTTTTTTCTTCTATTGGTTTCCCACCTTCCCCCATAGCTTTATCTTAGGACTGGGGAAGTGAAATGCAGAATGACAGACTGAAAAATGTACCTGGAGAGTGTGAGGGAATGGCAATGAGTTGAACCTAAAAATATGTTCTTGTAAACCCACCCCATAATTCTTAGATTTGGCAAAAGCCTTGTGGAGAGACTGCATTCACTTGGTCCAACACCTGCAGAATGGAAGGTAGCCTTAGGCCTAATTTCAACATCTGTAAGGGCAAGCTAATTTTAGACTTAGCCTAATTTTAACATCTGTGAAACTTGCCTATAGAAACTGGCACCAAAGAACAAAGCTTACTGAACTAGGAATTATGATATTGAGCCTTATATCCTACAGCCCCTGAACTTCTTTTCTGCAAGAAACTGGTCTTGCTTTGTTACCCTGGTGTTTAGAAAGTGAATCCACTTCCAAAAACCTGAAATTATTCTGAGAGAGTACTTTACTTCCCTAGAGGATTACATCCAATAATAATAATGGCCCTTAGTACTCATAATATTGCTTTTCATCTAATAAACACTTGAGAACATTAATTAAAAACTTGATGGAATTCCTAAAGACTAGATGGTGGGAAATTGCTCCTGCAGGGAAGTAAAATTGACAGACTTCACGGAGCTTCTGGCAGTCAAGAGAAAAGGCAGAATTCCTTCTTTTCCAGCCCCAAACTGTGAGGATTTCACTGAGTATTAAGGCAAAAAGGAATAAGCTCATATTAACATTGCAAAACGTAACAAAATACATAATAGGAAACTCTTGATGTAATAAAAAGTACCGGAAAGATAAATGGCTTTAT
Source organism: Arctocebus calabarensis (assembly GCA_963573935.1). NCBI lineage: Eukaryota > Metazoa > Chordata > Mammalia > Primates > Lorisidae > Arctocebus > Arctocebus calabarensis. Next base: position 5,455 of record CAUYON010031976.1, read on the forward strand.
CAACCATGAATTCCTCTGCAAAGCGAATGTGACAAAAATTCTTCTTGCTTTTCCGAATCGCTGTAATATCACCACACTGCTCAAAGACTTCTTGAATAATTTCCTCGGTAGCATTTTCTGGTAGTCCTCCGACAAACACAGTCTTACACCCAGGAGGTCGTTCTCTTGTAGAAGGAGGTGGAAGATCTAATAATCACAACAAAACAGAGTTTTGTCTCTTATTTACTTGCTCTCTTTTTCAGGGTCTCCCAACAAAAGTAAAGCTTGGAGAGTAACTTTGTTCAGACTGAGTAATGGTGCATTTCTATACCAACTCCCATTTGTCTCCGGCTGTCTTGTTTCTACAGTCCTTGCCCCTACACCTCCCAACCTTTATTTTGTGTGTTCATTTCTACACAGAGTGGCTATGCTTGTCTGTGAACAAAGATAAAGCAAATGTTAGCATAATTTCATTTCTCCTTTATAATACAGAAACCAAGAAAATGGAGGGGGAAAAAAACTTCACAAAGTCCGAAACATGATGAAATGACAACATGATGAAGAACCTCAGCTTGTTATCTGCTTTGTCTTGTTGCCAGATAAAGGAGCAAGAAAGCAGAACATGGGAAGCGTAGCCTAAAAAAGCACACAAGGGTACTTACTTGGCTGTGAAACGCCGTGCCTGACAACGAAGCGCCGTGCCTGACAAAACGCTTTGTTATTATTCACATTTAAATGAGAAAACTGTGAAATTTCGGGAAGGATGTATAAAAAGATAAAATGTACACTGTCACAACATTTTTACCTAGTTTATATGTAGATTACTAAAGCAATCGCCTGAAAAGTCCATTTAAAAAAGGCAACACTGATTAATATGAATAAAAAAAAAATCATAGCTATTTCAGCCATAAAGTTAGTGTCTGAGACTAAATTAAAAAAAAAAATCTGGCCCATTTTCTTCGTTGGATGTATGTTTCCTTCGAGAAAATTCAATTTGGTCCAGAAACTCTGAGATGCAAAGTTTTCCCCTAACCCCCACACTGCTAACTGCCAAATTAATTCAATTTTCCATCTAGTGAAAACACATTTCAGAGTTCTTCTCCCATATTTCTGAAGATGATGGAAGTGCTCACATACTTCGCACTATGTTCTCCACAGCAAATGCTAGACTTCACTGCATGCAGGAAGGTTCCTACCACTGGATATATAACCCCAAACTCCAAGTACTGGCTTTATAGTGTTGATTCAGCTTCTGGACAGACACATGGTGACACCCCCAGGTATTTGTTTTAATGTAGAGACAAAGGTCTTCTGTGGAACAAAGCCCCACTCTGTGCACGTACCAGTGAGTCATATCTGGAAATGAATGCAATGGTACTTAAAATTTAAAAGAAAGCAATGTAAAACAATGAGCAAATATTTCTCACAGGTGTTACTTACTTGGATTTTGAGGAAAAAGAGTACAACTTTTGCAGTGGATTATTTCTTTGACAACAGCCACTTCTGTTGGTGGTGGGGGTGGTACCAGCCCCAGGCCTGGTATCATCGGGTTAATGGGGGTGATTCCAGTCATCATGTTGAGGCTCGGATCAAAACCTGGGACACAGATTGAATCTGTAAAGTATACAAGATAACGTTTTGACTAGAGAATCTTAAATCTCTTAAATCCACTTTTTGTTGTTGTTGCCATTTTCCTGCAAAGATTATTTGACTTTATACTTTGTGTTTTCTCAGGAATTCTTCCTGGCATAAGATGTAACATTATCTAAAGCTATTCCAGAAGGGCAAAGAGAAAAAAACAGAAAAGATGAACCTAAAACTACATGAAAAGGAAATTACATTAGCTAAAATGTTAACATGGCAGAAGAAACATAGCATATTAAAGTGTAAAACCATTCAACATGAAGTTCCGCTTTACCACGAAAGCAATTTTCTGTTTCTTCATGTTGCTGTATTTTTAAAACCACCTTATGACCCAGAATGTGGGAAGAGTATCATTTAACATAGAAGTGCTCTGTGAATCTAATTGTCAACCTGGTTTTATCAAAAGAGCCTTCTTACCCAAGTGACCTAGATTTAGAAAAGTTCAATTTATTTGTGCATATTTTGTAATAATGCATTCAGGTCCCACCTAACCTATTTCCCCCAGGAAGAAAAGAAGTGATTATAATTATTACGGATAGGTTAGATACATGCAGGCATAAAATTAGCTATATACATTTCTGGATTCTATTGGATAATCACAATTTCTTCTTATAATTCAATCAATAAATAATTAGCCCATTCTTCTGAAATCTCTATGCCTTGTATTAAAGCAAAACAAAACAAAACTTGATAATAGGAAGGGGGCAAAAGGGCGGGTATGGTGGCTCATGCCTATAATCCTAGCACTCTAGGAGGCCCAGGCGGACGGATTGTGTGCACTCAGGAGTTTGAGACCTGAGAAAGAGCAAGACACAGCCTCTGCTAAAAATAGAAAATCTAGCCAGGCTTTATGGCAGGTGCTTGCAGTCCTAGGTACTCAGGAGGCTGAGGCAAGAGGGTTTGAGACCAGAGTTTGAGGTTGCTGTGAGTTACAATGCCATGGCACTCTACCAAGGGTGACAGAGTGAGACTCTGTCTAAAAAAAAAAAAAAAGGAAGAAAGAAAAGAAAGGGGCAAAAAGGATGGGATTTCCAGTACAAACCATGAATTAATTTTTAGTGAGATAATGAAGCAAGTAAATTCAAAGGTGGTATGCAGGGATTTTTGTTTTTTAAATTAAGACCTTTCTAAGAGCAGGGGCTGGAATCCTGTACTGAGCTCCTAAGAGTAGCTACAAGGGGACCCCTCTCATGAGGTCCTCCCGTTTGCAGAAAACAGATACTCTCACTGGTGTTATAACATCCCCAGGTACACAGCAGCACAGGTGCCCGCAGAAGAGGTCATGGTGACCCTTCAACTAGTCTGCAAGAATGACACTTCCTTCTTATCTCTTACTTTCCTATCTTTTCTCCCTCTGTATCATAGATCATGCCCTTTCTTCATTCCTGCCGCCCTCTTGTTTTTGTTTCTCATGTACAGCCTGTGCCTGATGCCCCTGCACTGCTTGACTTTTTGCTTGTCTGTGCTGAAAGGCTGGATAAGCCCAGAGGCAGATGAAATGACAGCCAAGCCCTTTGCCATCCTCTTCATTTGCTGGTACATTAATAAACTTCTCTTTTCTTCTCCTTCTCCACTTGCCTTCATTCTTCTGATGCAACCTTGGGGACAAGTACTGCTTTTTAGTAACAATAGAGCATTTAAAAATCTCCATGCAGAAGCTACCCTCTACCCTTGGGTCTGAGGCCATCCTGCTCTAAGGCAAAAAAATCTAGAAGTGATATGTTAGCAGCTCATTAAGTACAGTGACATCATTTCTGGCTCTGAAAACACATATACTGAAACCTAAGCATATATTGCTATTTTGTAATAATTAGGAAATAAAATATGTTAATAAATACAAAAGAAACTCCAGAGGATACAGAAGGTCTGTCAAAAACTTATCCTTTGTGGGAGAAGGTTTACAGTATTCTTCTAGCTACCCTGGACATTTCCACTCCACCTCTGGGTTGAACAGAGTAGTTGATCCTAATTTGTAACTCCAAAAGGACTGGTATCTTGTTTATTAGAAACTCACATTTGACGTGATAGTGGGTCAGTATGACTTCAGTAAAAGGAGGGTATTTTAGGGCTTTTCTTCTTTTTAAAAGAACCTTAAATATAAATACCAAATAAGCATTTTCTTTCACAGTAGACACCTTGATATTCTAGGCACTTCCTCTGTAATTATGGTTCTCAGTTTCTTCATCTGGAATATGGGACGATTTGACTGGATTATCTCTTGAAGCACTGGCATTCCAGGACTCCAGGATTCCACACTGATATTCTCCAAACAAAGCAATATAAAAAGATATAAAAGTTTAGAAGTGACAGAGACAAGACTCAATCTCTGGTTTTTCCCTTGATCCTCATAAAATTTCACAGGTATAATTCCCATTTACAGATAAAGAAACTGGGGGCACACAACAGTTAAGTAAAATTTCTAACATCACAAAGCAAACAAATGATGGAGTTAGAACTAGGGCCCATGTCTCTGCCTCTATATATAAACATGTAGAAATACGACTATTTCAAAATTTCCAGTTAGAATGACTCACACTGATTATTCCCCTGATATGTGTCACTACTTACAAAATTTACTTTTCCCTTAAAAAAAAAATCAAGATTTCTCCTGCTGATCCATTTGCCAATTCTAAAGATGTCCCAGATCAGAATGATGTTCAACACCATCATGCTTAAAATAACATACTAGCCTCTAAGGTGAATATATTAGAAGTAGAAATACAGGCAATGGGAATATTGGCATGCTTGTGCTTTTTTTATTTAATCTCCCCCCATACATAGACTTCATCTGTTTCTTTCCTGGCCTAGCCATCACTATTGTTTGCCAACACAGGATGATTTAAGGCTGAAGCCACTCAGGATTGCACACGCTGAAATGAGAGCCTTGTGAATCACAATAAGCAGATGCTTCTCATAAATAAGATGAGAGCCCAGCGTTTGCATTCTCTTTTAGTTGTAACAGACTTCTGTTTTCTTTCTGAGTGATAAATAAATAAAGATACCTTCAGAAATGGAAACAAAAGACACTATATACAGCAAGAGTTACGTTGCTTTTTCTCCAACATTAATATGAAGAGATTATGAGATTTAATGAAATCTGCATGGTGAGTGCAGTGGCTTGAAAAGAGCTTAGGAAGGAATTAACACTTAAATTATGCTGGACCTCAAAGGAGCTGAGATTCAATATTTGAGAGGAAAAAGTAGAGAAGGATTAGACTAAAAAAAAAATAGAACCATTACTTTTTCACAATATGTGTACAGATGGAAATTGTTTTCTCAAACTGCACAGGAGCATATTATGTACTAACTCATTAAAGCAAGTACACAAACTGAAAACCCAAGAATGACATATACACAGCAAGACAAAGGTGGGAAGGGAGCACAAACTCCAAGGGTCAGTTCCCTGTCCTGTTTGGAAAAGCCGCCCCTGTGAACTTCAGCAACAATGAGTTATAAATTCTACACAGGGAACAAGGAGGACTGCTTAAATCACAGCAAGAAAAAAATCCAATTAAGCATATAGTAGAATTTTATTTTAGAAACTGTACTTAAACCAGAGAAAGGGTTATTCATCTCAGGCTGTGTCCCTGTCTGGCTCCATTCTGTATTGCTGGCTCCAAGCAGAGAGGAGCAGCCAAAGCTCAGCAAAGGTTTCTTTTTGGTTGTCTGTTTCCCATTGGACAAGACAAAACAAAAAGAGAAATCCTGTTTACTGATTCATAGTCCAGGGTTCATCAATTTGATGAATATTTTTCAGAAGGCAGTTTTGTGCTTAGGATTTTAGAGGCATAGCAGTTGAAATAATTAATTAACTACATCATGCATTCAGTATTTCCCGGGCACACACTATTGCCAGGATCTGGAGATACAGGTAACTGTAAGAAATCCCTCCCACCCCTTGGATATGAGAAGAGAATAAAGGATGGATACGGAACTCAGCATAAGAGTCAGATATGTGAGCTGAGGCTCATGCGGCACAAAGAGAGGAAACTGCCCACTGGGAAAGAGCCTGACAGGCCTTGGGAATTCCAAGTAATTTTCCACAGCTCTCTAATGGTGTGCCAATGGCATTGTGGACCTGATGTACAGAGAGGCTGCAGGAGTTAAATCAGATCAGAAGGGATCCTGTTCAGGCTAGTGAGTTTGGACTGGATTTTCACTGGAATGTCAGCCCCTCAAGGTCAGAGATGTACCTGCTGGGCAGAACCCCATGCTCTGTCCTTCCCTCACCTCTTTGCTTTGTTCCTCCTAGCTGTGGCTTGCTCCTTTCCTGCTGTTTCCATTAATGCCTCAGGAAAAGAGCCTCATATTTGAGGTGGGAACCAGATCCTATTTAAAAGAAAGGCAATCGGGGCCTCTTGCCAGGCAAGGCCAGATATAATACCTAGATTAGGTGTGGGCAGAGAAGCTGGGCTGGGACTGTAGCTAAGAGGGCAGAGAGTATGTGTCAGTGCCAGGAGAGGGAATAAGGTACAAAATGGTATGCCAAGAGAATGAGAAAAGAGGGAGCAATCAGGCTAAATGGTAGCATTGCAGGTCTAGTCCTGGGCTGAGGGTGTCCTGACAGTGGCTGAACACAGACATCATTAGTAGCCCACAAAAATACAGTTCCAGGATGGGTGAGCTCTGTCCGCAGCTCACAGGGTCTGCTCCAACCTGGTCCAGAGCTCAGAATCAGTCCATGGGAAATGCAATTTGCAACTACATCATGAGGCCATAGCTTGAGAAACACTAGGCTATCTGGCAGGTTATACCTAAGCTGGGACTCATGCCAGAGAAGCAAGACAGAATCCAGACACCAGAGCGAAAGTCCAGGGTTTGAGGGAAGAGGTATATAGCTCAGTTACAGACATGAAGCACAGGTCAGAGTCCAGCCAGCATAAAGCCTCCATGAAGCTGCATCTTAGAACATAGGCTCCCGAGCCCTCTTCCTCCTGCCTGAGGGGCCCTCACATGTAGGGAGATGATGAGCGGAGGAGGTTAGCATCTAGAACTTGTGCAGGGCAGAGAGACAGACTGGAGGGGCTCTCACAGACATGCAATTACACTTTGTCTTTTGCAAAAATAACTATTGATTTTAAATAGAACCTATCCTCACTTTTTATGAGAAACCACATAATACATGAGAACATTCTGTTTACCAGGAGTTTAGGATGGAGACACTTTTTTCAGAATAATCTCCAACTGCAATTGATAAGCCTTAGTCTTCTATAAAGTCATTCAGTTCATAAACTCTTAATATTTTGTTTTGTTTTTACCTTTCATGTTCTCTTTTTCTCAAATATCCTTAAAACAATTTTGTGAACAGTAGAGGAAAAACAAACATTTATAAAATGGTGATTTGAAGCCAAGGGATCTGGCACAGATAGATGACCTAAGGCTGACTGGTTTCTTAACCTCTCTGGGCTTCAACGTGGTCCCCAGGGGAATGGGAACGTGAATACCAAACACACTACCATTAGGACAAAGTGGGAGCATCTCAGAAGATCATCTGGACTGGGTAAAAGTGGTATGCCAAGTGTAAAGAGCCCAAGTCTGCAGTCAAATATCCCTGAGACCAGGTCCCAAGACTCCCATGTGAGACCTTGGGACATTTAATCTTTCCAAGCCTCATTTATAATATCTGTAAAATAAAGAAAGTAACATTTACTTTTTAATATTCTTATGAGAATTAAATGAGGTTAAAAGAACAAAACTGAAGTGTTTAGTATAAAGTCCAATAAATATTTGTGACTAATAAATGTCAGCAATTATATTCAACATTGATAAAAATATATGTATAATACGTATTTATGTAAGCTTACATAAATATAACATTTTTAACATTCAATATAAAGGATAATAATGATAACAAAGTATTGCATTTGACAAAAATTTGAGTGTCCATTCAGTATTGGATGTCTTGCTAGGTCCTTTGGGTGCAAAGAACCTCACAAGATATGAGCCCTTCCTTCATGGATGTTACAATCCAGGAACAGAAACCACTTATGAGGAAATGACAATACAGTGTCAACAACTATGAGACATTTAAATAAGAGGTTCTACAGAAATATAGAAAAAGAGAGACATTGGAACCAGTCTGGGGTAAGGTTGGCTTATGTCCCCCCAAAGATACATTAAAATTTTAATCCCTCATATACATCAATGTGACCTTATTTGGAAGTAGGGCATTTGCAGATGAGACCAAGTTAAAACAAGGGCATACTGGATTAGGGTGGGCCTTATCTAACGTGACTGGAGTCCTAAGAAGAGGAGAAAAGATACAGATGTTGATAGGGGGAGAACTCCTTGTGGTGGGAGACTCACACCACAAGTTAAGACTGCCAGCCAACATAAGAAGCTAAGAGAAGAGCATCAAACAAATTCTTCCCCAGACCATCCAGGCAGAACATGGCCTTGCTGACACCTTAATTTCAGACTCCTGGCTGCCAGAACTGTAAGAGAATAAATTTCTGTTGTTTTAAACCACCATCCAGTTTGTGGTACTCAGTTAGGACAGCCTGAGGAAATGAATCCAGGGGGGTAGCATCGGGGAAGGAAAGCTGGGGGTGGTGACAGCTGGTTATTAAAAAGGATGATTTCTATATATGCAGTGGGCAAGTAAAAAAATTACCCCCAAAATGTGCTTCCCTGGGGGCATAAATACGAAGATATTTCTAAGTGTTCTCTTAGAGGAAACATTCAAAGTCAATTCCTTGGAGGCAGAATTGCTCTTAAGTTTTCTTTGTGAAAACACAAACTCTGAATATGACTATGTATTTGTTAAGCACAAATCAACCACACAGATTGTTAACATAACAGTGTATTTTATAAAATAGGTGAATGCCTATAAGCAGGATCTTTAAGAAAGTTAAGTTGAAAATGTTTTTGTGATCTTTCGTAAGAGATACAAAAGCAGACAGGTATGTTTTCCATTCAAACCTAAGACATACCTCCACCAGAGCTCTTGGTGCCCTGCCATGCACACTTTATAAACAAAGACCTCATTCCACCAATAAAATCCTGTCTCCTCTGAAGAGGTAAGCAATGCTGGCAGAACGCTGGGATGCAGTCGTCAACAGCTATTTTAAGTACCGTTAGTTGACTTGGGTGAGATTTGTGTCCATATTTGAAAATATGATATGATGTGAAGTGAAGAGAATTTCAAAACTTCTGACCAAAACTGGCCCAGAGAAAAACTGACTGCTCAAAGATGTCCGTCAGATCTTTACAGCAGCCTGCATGCACGGAGCACACTGAGCACGCGCTCCAAACCAAATGCTATATTTTGAGTAAGCAGGAATAAGAGCTGATTAAAGGTTCTGTAAAACTCATACTGGAGGTCTGGTGATTAGAATTCGATGCCAGTGCAGGTTCTATACAGAAGCCTGGGCTGTCACACTCAGAGCAAGCTGATCCATGTTTTTTGGACCCACTGAAATATGCTCTTAAGACAATAGGTTTTCTCTTGCAGTTGAGGGGAGGAGAGGGTGGGAGAGAGTAGACAAGGTAGGGGGATGGGTGTGCTCCCACCTAATGGGCACAATGTAAGGGTATATGGCAAACCTAGTTATGTAGGACACAACTACAACAGGGACTTTACCTAATAAATGCAAACATTGTAACCTCATCATTTGTACCCTCATATTAATTGGAAAACAAGTAAAAAAAAGACACAGTGGGCCTCCTGGCTGAGGCAGGAGAACCATGCTGGCATGTGGCCATCAGGCAGGCCAGGAGGGGTTTCGTTTCACAGGGACTTAACCAAAGATCATGAAATTTCAAAGCTGAGAGAGACCTGAGCATTACCTAGTCCTACCCTCTTCAGAGAGGTGAAGTGACTCGCTCCAAGTTACACAGTGACTTCAAATGGAGCTGGATTTGGAACCAAGAGTCCTGCTGCCACTTCACCACACATCTGAGTTCTCCGACCTCTCCCCAGACTGCCTTCCCTGGACGTCTCCAGTGGCAGTACATTCACTGCCTCCCCACATGGTCTGTCCTATCCCCTATGGTTTTCCTAAGGAGGAATGTATCCCTCCTAGCCTGGGTGGTGCCTGACAAGCTGTAGTTAAATCCATTGTCCTTATTCTGCACTCCCAAGTTCCTATAACAGGTCTAATCCTCTTTCCTACCCACGCTCGTCAAATCCACAAAGAAAACTCAGAGGAAGGTGTGTCCCATCACACCTCCTCCTCAGCACCCTCCTCCCTGTATCCTTCCATGTGTGACTTCCCTTCTCTACATGTCCACTCCTCCTGAGGTCTAGGGTTATCCCCAGAAAGAGGGCAGGAAGAAGCTAACCAACCACTTAGCAGGTCTCCACCTTTCTTAGTTCTGAATTCTCTACTTTTTTTACTAACTATGTATAAAAGCAATGGTCATATTTCATGCTTACTTTGTGTTTTCAGTGCTGGGCCTGCACTGAAAACTTCATGTCACCTCATGGCATGAGTCACAGAGTTGACAAACGCTGAGGATTCATTTAACTAAATCACATAGGTCTTGTCTCTGTAGGATAATGTTCTTATGCAATTTCGCAGTTGACTTTTTTTTTTTTTGAGACAGAGTCTTACTGTCACCCTTGGTAGAGTGCTGTGATGTCACAGCTCACAGCAACCTCAAAATCTTGGGCATAAGCAATTCTCTTGACTCAGCCTCTTGAGTAGCTAGAACTACAGGCACCCGCCACAATGCCTGGCTATTTTTAGAGACGAGTTCTCACTCTATCTTAGACTGGTCTCAAACCTGTGAGCTCAGTCAATCCACCCAACTTAGCCTTCCATAGTGCTAGAATTATACCGAGTGAGCCACCACTCCAGCTGCAGTTGACATTTTGAAACTAAATGAAAAGATTTTGCATTTTCCAATTCATTTTCTGAAAATCTTAGTTCTCCTCTTGTCTTGAATTTTCCCTCTGTTGACCTCCATGTCTATAAAATAGCTACATAGCGCTTTCTTAAAGTTCCTGCCCCTTCTAATTCACCAGAAAGTTTCTTCCTACAGGTGAAACTTAGCTGTGGAGGGAGAGAAGATCCTCCAATTTCCATGTCTGGGAGGCAAACTATTAGCTGCTGTTCTTGCACATCTTGCAGATCATGAACTATTACCTATTTGGAGCTTAGAGCTGGTACATGGAATGTGCCCTCATCCACTTCCTCCCCCTGGCCAGGTGGTTAGTGCTTTGCTCTCACTGAGATATTGTTTCTAGTCTTTCCCTTCTTACCTTTACCCCCAATGTTCTCCAGGTTCCCTGCACCCTTGGGCTTGTGAATTCTAGCATGCATTTATAGGAATATCTTCTTAGGCTCTTTCCCCAACATTTATTCCTTCTGAACCTTCTATTGTTGATTTCCAGTGTTAAGAGCCACTGCCAAGTCTCAGGGGTAATCACCCTTAATTCTTTGTGATAGAAGTCCCAAGCACTAAACTATTTTTCTGGCTGTATGAGCTACTAGTACCCTCTCCCTTGTTTCTACCTCTCGTCTGAATGTACTCCACAGCAAACATGGGATCCTGGATGCAAGGCTTGACAGTTTTTTTTAACAGCACCACTCCCTCCTCTCAGTTTCTGATCTAGAACTTCTGTAGGTAATCACACCAATCACCTGCCAACCTCTCTTGGATACACCTGCTTTGGAAAGGACTTCGTTGTCATCTTCTTTGTTTTTAGTTTGCAGAAATTTATTAATCTTCTTTATCTTCTTTTTACCCCCATTGCTAATTTAGCTCTCATCTGGAGTACTGTAAACTCCTCTTTTTGTCTCCCCAAACTGCAGCTTCTGCATTTCCTCTCCTCTCTCACCCCTCCTTCCCGCTCTGCTCCCTTCCCCAGGCCCTTCTCACAGACCAGGACCTGGGACCAGTGTGTGATGTACACTGGGTAGCAATAAGAAAAGGCCCTAATGGGAGCCTCTAAAATCACTTCTTTCAAATTTTTACATCCCTATCTCGTTAACTGATTATTAAGTTTCTCAATGTATGGTGTTAGTGACTTTGTACCAAAGACTGTTATATAGTGCTAGGAAAAACAAAAAAAGGACTGAACAGTTTCTTTTTTTTTTTTTATAATTTTATTAAATCATAATTGTGTACATTGGTGCACTCATAGGGCACAATGTGCTGACTTCATATATAATCAAAAATATTTTGATCGTACTGTTAGAGATAGAGATAGCCTTCATGGCATTTTCTTAATCATTATATGAAGACATTGACATTCCACATTTAATAAGTTTCACCAGTACCCTGCTAAGATGCACCGTAGGTGTGTTCCCACTAACTCCCCTCCCTCCACCCATCCTCCTCCCTCCCCTCCCCTCCCTTTCCCCTTTCCCTGTATTCTTGTGCTATAATTGGGTTTTAGCCTTCATATGAAAGCTATAAATTAGATTCTTATTAGGGCTGAGTACATTGGATACTTTTTCTTCCATTCTTCAGATACTTTGCTAAGAAAAATATGTTCCAGCTCCATCCATGTAAACACAAAAGAGGTAAAGTCTCCATCTTTCTTTAAGGCTGCATAGTATTCCATGGTATACATGTACCACAATTTATTAATTCATTCGTCGGTCGATGG
>CAUYON010031978.1:0-45131 GCA_963573935.1 Arctocebus calabarensis
TAGTGATCAAGGAAATGCCATGAAGGATATCTGTAACAGTATGATCAAAATATTTCTGAATGTATATGAATCGTGCCCTGTGATTGCACCAATGTACATAATTATGATTCAATAAAATTATTAAAAAAAAAAAAAAAAACATAACCGGGTGTTGTGGCAGGCACCTGTAGTCCCAGCTACTTGGGAGGCTGAAGCAAGAGAATCGTTTGAACCCAAGAGTTGGAGATTGCTGTGAGCTATGATGCCATTGCACTCTACCCAGGGTGACAGCTTGAGAACTGTCTCAAAAAAAAAAAAAAAGTGGGTATTCATGAACAAGGCTTAGTGTTTAGCTACCTGAAACCGAAATTTATTATAGCTCCATAGAATTTATAACAATACAAATTCAAAAAAAATACAAATTCATATCTATGAATATTGTAGTCTACATTCAAAAATACCAGATAACACCACTTTTAAAAGTCTCTCTACTATTAAAAGGGATTAAACAGTCATGTCTAAAGAAAAAGGTATACATTAGATTCAACTCAGATTTATTTGATAGATTCCTTTGGTTCTTTTAATAAAATGTTCTGTGTCAAACGCAACCTATATTTTTGTTTTCCAGGACTTCCTAACTTTGCAAGCAAGTCATAAGAATCATTTCTCGACCTTTTAATTAATTCAACTGTAATTTTATTTCTATCAACAATTAAACACCTGTAATACATAACTTTGTGCTGATCCATTATGAACATTTCCAGCTTAGTCACACAAATCACATCCAAGTTAATGGTACTACATGCTAATTGCCTGTGTGCCAGGATGAAAATTGCCCCATAGGGCTTAATAACCCTTAAAATTCCTCACCTCTTACCCTGGCTAAGTGTTAATAATCAGATTGTGCCACCTGCTAAAAGCCCATACGTATATAAAGAAGATGAAAAGAGGATACAATAGGAAATTTTTTCTAGGGGATTTGAATCAATTTCTATTTTGAATATATAGCTATTAATCATAGAGATGAATAAATACATTAAAAAGAATACTAACATAAGATAATTCTTACATACGTCTATGCAATATGAAGTTAAATTTGATTCAACTCTTGGGCCAGATTAAGGGAAAAACACAAATCAATGTCTGTAAGACATGCTGATATTGTCACCAAAGAGCCAAAATTGGCCATGTCACTTATCACGATCTCTTCCTCTAATCTTCTTAAAGGCATCTTACATGTTTATAAATTTGCAATACAGAAATATTTTTCTTGAATTCTTGGAGAAAAGAACAGTAAGTTATTTTATCATTTTTACTTTTAAGATCATCATTTGAAAATCATTTTGATAAAATGCTCAGAGGAAATGATTAGAAACAATTGTACGACTTTTTATTAAATATATTTACTATTCTCAATGATGGCTACTATTCTCTTCCCAATTGTCTACCCTACCATGCTATATCCCATATTAGGGTGATCTCTTGGGGACCAATGTGTGATGTTTCCATCATCAAAACCACTCTGGCATGTTCCCTACCCTACAGGAAGGCTGAAGGATATACTCTCTGTCTGTATTCAGAAAAGGACCTAGATGCTGACCTCTCTATAGCTCTCAGACTCCTCTGCCAACTAAAACAACTGCTAAGAGAGGCAAACAGAAGAGCCTTTAATATACAGCAATCTAGATGTAAAAATCCTGTGGGAAAGTGGTTCTCAGTGAGGGAAATTTGCACTCTAGGAAAGATTTAGTAATAGACATTACCATAGAGACACTTGGGATATCACAAATGAGGGGCACGCTACTGGCACTTAGTATTAATAGTTAGAAACGAGGGATGCTGCAAATATCAAGACGCATGACAGCGCTTCACACAATAAAGTATCTGATGTCAAGTGCCATTCATGCTGAGATTTAGAAGCCCTGCCTAGACATGAAAATTATTATTTCTTAAACTTTCTACAGTAGATAGAATATGTGCATTAATAGATGAGTCTAATGTAAATCCAAAAATCACTAAATGTTCTCATAGTAAGTATACCAAATACATTTTACAGCAGAATATTTGCTTCTGTTTTCACAAATACATTAATTTGCTTTAATGTTTTTTATATTTGGGTCTTGTTCACCTGGTACTAAGGACAGGACCTATTACAGAGATGCCAATTTCAACTGACAGCATTCCTGTGACATCTTAATTTTCTTTTAAATATCTCACGACAGGTTTTACTAAATGAGAGACATTATCATAATCTCCATTTGATAATGTAATCACAGAACAGATAACTTTGAAATGAACATAAACACCACCTATGATTCTTGATTCCTTCTAGAACAAAATGAAAAATTTGATTCACCAATATATAAAAAGACTCTGTGAAGTCACAGTGGAAGAGGGTATAGGAAGGATTTTCCTTACTGAATCCATTCCTATGAAAAGTGAATATGATGGCTTTTTTTAAACAAAAATATTTAATGAATATAAATTTATCAGTATACAAAACAGTTTATTACATTAATGGGGTGTCTTCATTTACATGCATATCCATATATGTTGGCCTATTATTCAAACAAATAATAATAATAACAACCTAAAAAATAAAACAGAAGGAGAGTTGAGAAGATATATTTCTGCAACACCTTACTAAAAATTTAATTTGACTAAAATTTCATTACCTCTTAATTTAGGATTTCTCTTTTAGGAAATAGTATATATATATATATTAGTATGTGTATCTTATACTATATTATATAATGTATACCTACATATCATATATTCATAATATATATTCAGCTATATAGAAAAGATCATATAATTATACATAATATAGTATATAAGACAGATGCATAAAATAAACTCTTTGTTTATGGGAAATGAAAATAGAATAATGAGGTTTATTATAAAAAGTTAAGAATACTAAAAAGAAAAAAACCTGTCATTTTGAAATCTCAGGAAAAAATCCATTGATGTATTAGAAATTTAAAAAGAATACTAATTAAACCCAAGAGTAAACATGAAGTTAAATAAGACATAATCATATGATGCTAGAGATAAGAAAATTATTATAAATCATGTTTTCTAAAAACCAAAAATATATACCCCAAAATTAAAGAAGACATTTGTAAATCCTGCAATTGGAAAATTTGAAGGAAATTGTGATTTTTGTGTTTATCCAACAAATGAATAAGGGAATACCAAAATATGTGCTACTAATATATTTTAAAAGGGAGTATTTGGTTTAGAGTTATGTAACAACAGTGATAGAAGCTAAAAATTACAGAATGTGAGAAAAGAAAATAGACAAACATCATTACATGTCTCTGCCTTCTCTTCCTTATCATCAAATTGCAGTGTGTGAAAGTAATTTTTGAAAGGATAACCTAAAACATCACTGTTGGGCTACAACTTACTTTTTGAAATGTTTGAAATCTATGAAAACAGAATTCCAGGATATGAGAAAAGTGGGCATGGACAGAACTATCACAGCATAAATTAACAGGCAACTATGGCTTATAGAAACCCATATTTCTGCTGGATTCAGAAGGTTGCCCACTGTCTTTTAAATTTTCCTGGATATAGACTAACTTCCCAAAGGACTGAAGTTATAGAAGGATCAAAATAATCGTCTCCTAGCCTGCAATCATTCCAAATCTGCACATAAGACAATATTATCTGGAGTCTCAAATTATCTTTACTATTTGCTTGTAAAGCATTAAAAAGATAAAGATATGACAACATAATAGGAAACCAACACAGAAAATGACAAAAAACAACTTAAAAACATGTCCATAGGTCATCAAACTTAACAACCATTTTGAAATTCTACAACTGAAAATGTTTAAAACTATGAACTTAAGGTATCTTAAAGTGAAAAGAAAATGGGTGAATTGGCAGATAAGACAGAAGAAATTGGCCTTTTTAAAATAATGAAAGGTTTCAAGTGGGGCAAAGGAAATATCCTTTATAAAACTCAGGCAAACTGGTGTTTGTCTTGTATCCTGTCAAAGGAAACAAATGGAAAAGAAAAAAAAAAAAAAGAAAAGAATGAAAGGTAGTTAACAATCAACCAAAAATATTCTTTAACAGCAAAGGTAAAATAAAAAAGGAAATTGGATAGTTGGTCACCAAAAGAACATACTCAAAGAATACTAATTTATATTCTTTGGGTGGAAAAATATAATTGCAAATAAAAATTCTGTTATGTAGTAAGGAGAGATAGATTAATGTTTTAATATACAGGTAATTCATTTTATAAAAGAACAATAATAGCACAGACATTTTTAACTCTCTCTTTCTCTTTCTTTCTCTCTGTCCCCATCTATCATCTATGTATCTAAACACATGACACCTGCAGTATAAGCAGGACAGCAAAAGTACAAGTACAGTGTTTTGAGACTAATGATACGTGAAATGAATTATAAATTAATTTTCTTTATTAGACAACAAGAATGTAGATTGCACTTCTGGAGTAATCAAAAAACCAATTGTGAAAGAATATACAGTTAACGAGGTAATAGCATGTGAAATATGTAAATAAAAATTCAAAGGAGGAGAAGAAAATAAACAAGAAGAAAGCAAGTAAAAAGTAAATGCAAAACAGTAATATCTAATGATAAACATCAGTAAATACATTAGAAGTAATCAGATTAGGTGGGACTATTAGAAAGATTTAATGAGAAGCTCTATAAATCTCACTAAAGACAATGAAAAACTGGCAAAACTTTAAGCACAATCATTAAGGGCTCTGGAAAGTTTATTTTTAAGATATTGTAACTAAACAAAATGAACTAGAGAAAACTATACCAAAACTAATATCATAGGTTTTGATACTCAATTTAAAGAAGGTGCAGCATTACACTCGTGAAGTAGCAATCCATTCTCATTACTCCAGTTCAACTACATTGAATAGAAACCTAGGATTCTATGTACGTAGGCAACTTTTTAGGTCATCTATTAAGCTGGTTGCATTGAACTGAGAAAGGAAATGAAAAACCATCTGTGTAGCTTCTTGTTGGTAACTCAAACCGGTATAGTACTTTTTTCTCACATCTGCTGATTTCTCAATTCAATCTAATGATACCTCCTACTGGCCTGAAAACCAAATAGATAATTGACTATAGAACCAATTGCTTGTAAGATGCAGAATGAAAGAAAGCTCACACTCTTGAGAGCTAGTCCTAGCAATGAAGAGTTCTTTTGAACTGAAAAAATTCTTAAGATGGGTTATATCTATTGAAGAAAATAGTAGGCTGAGCTTATTAGGGCCCAATGTATTGAAAGGAAATATGTAAAGTGCTGGTAATGATGTAATTATATTCATAGATTTTTTCTTTTAGTTCTGTCTTTCTCTCGGTTCTTTTTTTTTACCCATTTGCATTTTTTAAATATAAGAAAACTTTAAGAATACATTTTGCTTCATTAAAAGGTAATAAAGCCTCGAAAAGCAAATGAACTGTTATTACCATCTAGAAGCTAGGAATTTTAATTCGGGCCTAAATGTATTTTGAATATTTTATTTTAGTAGAAAGAAATACACATTATTTGAAAAACAAAGGAATACACATTTTTGCATAACAAATTTGCCCACACAATAATAGTATTTAGTGAAGGAGGCGTTGTTATAAAGTTGAGCTCCTGCAATAATTGCTGTAGTGAGCTGATGGAGAAAGAATAATGAGCAAAGAAAATCAGGAGGAGAAAATGCTTCAAGGTCATGTGAGAATCACTATGAATATGGATGAGTACAAAATGAGCAGTCACAAAGCCTTGTGCAGTGGATGGCTCACACCTATTATCTTGGCAGTCTGGTGAATTGCTTGAGTTCAGGAGTTCAAGACAAGTCTGAGAAAGAGTGGAACCCCATATTTACTAAAAATAGAAAAACTAGCCAGACATCATGGTGGATGTCTCCAATTCCAGCTACCAGGGAGGCTGAGGCAGGCAGAAGGATTGCTTGAGCCCAAGAGTTTGGGGTTGCTGTGAGCTTTGCTGATGCCACAGCACTCTACCCAGGATGAAGTGTGAGACTCTGTCTCAAAAAAATTTATAAAATAAAATGAACAGTCACAGTAACAGCATGATAGCCATAGTAAACACACTGTGTAATAGTAGAGCAAATGCAAAAATGCAAATGGACAAAAACAAACAAACAAACAAACAACAATAAAAAAAAAATGAAGAGCATGAAAGTTGACCTTGCACTAAATTCTGAGCCTAGGAGATGCCCCCAAGTAAGTGCTCCGCCTTCATTAATTATTAATGATTTATACATTTATATACTTATAAAATGATAATCAAAAATTGTCAATTGGGTGGTTTTTCTTTCATTCTAATACTGTTTTAAACTACATTCAAAGAAAAACAGGAGATTTTCTAATTATTTCTAAGGACAATTATAGATTGTCATCAACTTTTGACATAAAATCTCTACTTTGACACCTTTATTTGTGACTGAAGAACTGTTTCTGACTTTATTACCTGGCATGTATATTATATAATGGTCTTTGTCCACTTCCTTATTTTATAATCTCTGCTTCATTCCCATGTTGACTAACTTAACAGAAGTTACTCAGCATTGACTAACACAAGCTGCTTTCTTGGGCTTAGTCATTTGTAGATGAAGTGGGTACAGAATGAGTGACTAATACTACCTGCTTAACCCTTTCAACCATTTATATTTTATTTATCTTGGTTAATGTATTCAGTACTTTTGTTCAGTATGTGAGTGTGGAAAAGCCAGTTTGTAATAAATGAAGTTTAATCTTATTATTACTATTTAACTTGAAAATATGTTTTAAATGGTACTGTTTTATTAAGGACAACTTCAACTCAATCTGCTCCTTTTAAAACTCTTGAATTAAAGGCAGATGTGAATATTTCAATCAGCTAGCTCTGGTATCAGGATGCATGTGTTCTGGGATAAATTATCTGGATCGGTGGAGTTTACCCACAGTAATACATACATACAACTATTAAAGATACATACAACTATTCTATCTGTAAGTAATTATTTCTCCCTCAATGAACTTTCCTCCCTCATGTTACGAGTGTCATCTGATATGATTTAGATAATTACCCTGCCAATAATTCTGTGAACTTGTAGGGAGAAAATAAGCAATTTTTGATAATGTTATTAATTCTAATGGGTCACTTGGGTGAAAGTGAGAAAATTACAGCTTTAAGTTACACCAAACAGTGCCCTTGAGATCTAAAAAAGTTAATGCAATTCCCTTATTTAAAATTTAATTAACACTGGGATTTAGCACACTTGAGAATCTTTGTGGCGGATATCCAGTTGGCAATAAATACTCTAGGTCTTACTCCTACTTAAGCAAATCACGCAAGAGCGATATATTTAGATGCTGACTGGCTATTTCCTTTGTTTTAACTGAGTTTTGACCTGAGCAGCCAGTGTCAGAGTGCACATTAGAGAATAAGAATTTGGCAGAGGAACACAGCAATGATGCAGATAAATTTTAAACTTAAAGTAGGCCAAGGGCAACCTCCTCTTGTACTCACATGTCTCTTTCTCTCTCTTTTTCTGTCTAAACTTCCTAAAAATACTTAGCAGTCAACATTTATTTAGAAACAAATGCACAATGTATGGCATTATCTAAACATTGTGAAAAGTAACTTGTCCCTCATCTGGTACTCATGACACCTTAGCTCTCTTCCTAAGACTGTGGTAACTCTGTAACATACACTTTACCTTCAGAATCCTTGTGCAGAATTGTGTAAAGCCACTTTCATAAAATAGACTTGTTATGATGTTAGATGTTTTAAAAAATATATAAAACTTGAACTTTGTATAGATAACTCTAAAAACTAACATGGAAAGGGCGGCGCCTGTGGCTCAAAGGAGTAGGGTGCCAGCCCCATATGCCAGAGGTGGCAGGTTCAAACCCAGTCTCGGCCAAAAACTGCAGGAAAAAAAAAAAAAAAAGAACATGGAAAAGTCATTGTAAACATTGTAAGGTCAGAATTAATTGATTATTAATACAGATAATTGTACTACAAAGAAATGAGAGTTATAAGCTTCCTAATAAATATAAGTGCAAAATTCACTGGAGGTATTCCAGAGGCAATAGATAAATAAATAGCTACATATATACTCTTAACCTATATCTCATATCTTTCATAAACACTAAATAGATCAAGTACTTAAATGTAACATATAAAATTATAATACTTTTCACAAAAAAAGAAAACATAGGAAAAATATATGGAATCAAAGGCTAGGCAAAGAACTCTCAGATTTAGTATCAAAAGTGCAACCCAAAAATTAATTGATATAATTCACTTCATCAAAATTAAAATGACATTTTTCTCTATAAAAGAAAGATCCTGTTAAGGATGATATAAAGGAAAATAAGCTTCAGAGTTGGAAAAAAATTGTTTGCAAAGTGCCAACCTAACAAAGGACTGCTATCTGTTGTATCTAAAGCACTCTTAAAATTTAACAGTTAAAAAGGCAAAGAGATGCTTTTTTAAAATGAACAAAAAACATTTCACTAAATAATATATACAGATAGCAAAGAATCCCATGAAAAATGGTTCAATATTATAAGACAATTGAAAATTTTCCCCTAAAGATAAAATATTCCACAAGGTGATGTCAATACACAACTATCAAAATGGCTTAAAAAAAAAAAAACACAACAGTGACAACACTAAGGTGCATAGAAACCAGACCACACAAGCATTGTTAATGGGAACATAAAATAGTACAACCACTTGTGAAAACAGTTTGTCATTTTAAATGACTAAGCATGCAACTGCTATACAAAACACATATTGCATCCTTGGGCATTTATTGTAATGCATGAAAACTTATTTTCCACCCCAAACCTATATGTGAATGTTTATAAAAGTTGTATTTGTAATCACCCATAACCTAGTTGTCCTTTAATGGCTGAATTTTTAAATGAATTATCATATGATGCATCCACGTCATTGACTACTCCACAGAAATATAAGGGAATTACCTTGATCTACACAAAAATGTGAATGAGCTGTCAGAAAATTGAGCTGAGTTGAAAAGAATTTAATCCCAAATAGCTATAGTTACATGTTGTATTATTACTTTTATGTACCATTCACGAAATGACAAAAATTATAGAGATGGAGATCAGATTAATGGCTGTCAAGGTTTAAGGGAGTAAAGGTGGAAGAGAAGCAAGTGTGGCTGTAAAAGGACATTGTTGAAGGATAAGTGAAGGAAATGTTTGTATTTTGAGTGTATCAATGTCAATATCCTGGTTGCTATCTTTCAAGGAAACCAAGTATATTATACACTATATCTCTCTGTATTATTTCTTCTATCTACAGGTGAGTCTACAGTTACTAGAAAATAATACATGTAATCAAAAATAGAAAAAAAAAGGTAATGAGTTAAAACTACATTCCTTGGCCAATTAATGCCAAATTAGAAAATCTGACTAGTAAGATATAATTCAAAAATTAAATAAAGCAAAGTTAAAATTCAGCATACTGTTGGCAAATTTGAACTTTCAACATTTTATCAGTAACATATTTTGACAAAGAAGACTGACTGTATGAGTTTACTAGAGCTGCCATAACAAAATACCTTAAATGACAGAAATGCATTTTCCTCACAGTTATGGAGCTTAGAAGTCCGAGATTAAGATGCCAACAGGGTTTCTACTGAGCCCTTGCCTCCTCAGCTCACAGATGGGTGCCTTCTGGTTGTGTCTTCACTCTGGATAGTGTGTTGTCCACCCTAATCTTTTTTTTTTTTTTTAATTATATCATGGCTGTGTACCTAAATGCAATCATGGGGTACAATGTGCTGCTTTTACATACAATTTGAAATATTCTCATTGAACTGGTTGACATACTTTCATGACATTTTCTTAGTTATTATGTGCAGACCTTTATATTCTACATTTAGTAAGTTTCACTTGTACCCTTCTAAAATGCACCGTAAGTGTCCATCCTAACCTTTTTGAATTAGGACTCCTCCCATATGGCCTTGTTTTAATGTAATTACCTCTTTAGAAACCCTATCTCCAAATGTAGTCAGATTCTGAATTATTACATGTGTGTATGTACACATATGTATATTTTGAGAGGGACATAATTCAAACAATAACAGAGAGCACCATATAGAAAGCAAGGTATTTCAAATAAAAATTCAGATTTCTAGGTTATTTTTACCATCCACAATAAGAGCAATAATTAGTAGCACCTGAGGAATAAGTTCCTGCTTCAAAAGCCCAAGCACTCATATCCTTGAATATTAGTAAAACTCATATATCACACTTTGCACTTTCGATACTAAATCTGAGAGTTCTTCGCATGCACACACATACACACGCACACATTCATGGAGTTTCTTCTTTACTTCTTTATGAAGTCCTTGACTTTTGTGTCATTGAGTTTGTGACGTTTGGAATAAGGAATCATAGAGTTTTCTGATTGAGTAGGGAGAGATAAGCCAAAAGAAAAACTCTGAAAGGAAGTGCATAAGAGCTTCACAAACAAGTAGTCTTTACAATTTTGTAAGCAATACGGGGTAATTGTCAGGCAGCTGCAGCAAGTTAGTTTGACATTTGCAGAGAGCTGAGAGTATCTTCCTGCAAAGGGCTTGAAAACACTGTACCAAAAATGAATTAGTTTGTTATTTTAATTTTTCTTTATTCTTCTTTTTCTGAGCAGTTGACATTTTTCCTAAGCTTTGCCCTTTCAATTTACTAAGTATACTGTTCACATAAAGTTAAGTGTACTGATTTATTGAGAGCTTTACTATTAACATAAAGAAATGGTCATTTTTAATTCAAACAGTTAAACCAGGTTGGCAACCATGACACTGCACTTTTACATTTTGCTGGATGAAGACAGTCATGTCTTTTCTTAAGCATGAAAGCTACAAAAGAAGAAAAAAGTTGTGTGACAGATACCTCCTTAACTGCAAAGCAAAAGATCAAATTCTACACAATGCAAAATGAGAAAGTGATATGAAACATGAAGAGGTAAATAACATTTATTTTATACTGGAGCATAGAGGAAGCTAGCTTTTTATTTTTCTTTCTAATTAATATGAGGGTACAAATGATTAGGTTACATTGTGTGCATTTGTTAAGTAAAGTTCAAGTTGTAGTTGAGCTCTTCACCCAGGGGATGTGCTGTATACCCTTACATTGCATCCTTCAGGTAAAAGCTTAAAAATCTGCCTCTTGGCTCTACTCCTGTAGCTCAGTGAGTAGGGTGCCAGCCATATACACTAAAGCTGGTGTGTTCAAGCCTGGCCGGGCCTGCTAAACAACAATGACAAATGCTACAAAAAATAGCCAGGCGTTGTGGCAGGTGTAGGTAGTCCCAGCTACTTGGGAGGCTAAGGCAAGAGGATTGCTTCAGCCCAAGAGTTGGAGGTTGCTGTGAGCTGTCACTCCATGGCACTCTACTGAGGACAACATACTGAGACTCTGTCTCAAAAAAAAAAAAAAAAATATATATATATATATATATATATATGCCTCCCTCCTTTCCTCCCCACTTTCCTGCCTCCCCCTCTCCCAAATTGAATTTCATTTTGTTCTGCTCTCATGTGGGGACATAGTTGTCTATTGGTTTCATATTAGTATTGCATAAACTGGATACTTGTTTTTCAATTCTTGAGATATTTTACTAAAAGAATGTTCTTCAACTCCACATAAATCCAAACAAATAAAAAGGTTGTAAATTTGCTGTACTTTTTATGGCCAAATAGTATTCTATAGTATACATATACTATAGTTCATTAATCCATTCATGTGTTGATGGGCATTTGGATTGATTCCACATCTTGGGGATTGTGAATTTAGCTGTGACAAACGTTCTAGTGTAGATGTCTTCATGGTAAGATGATTTTTTTTTTCATCTGGGCAGATACCTAGTCACAGGATTGTTGGATCAAATCTACTTTTAGATCTTTGGCTCAGGGCCTGTGGCTCAACGGGCTAAGGAGCCAGCCATGTACACCTGAGCTGTACGAATCCAGCCCGAGCCCACCAGACAACAATCGTGGCTGCAACCCAAAAAATGGCTGGGCGTTGTGGTGGGTGCCTGTGGTCCCAGCTACTTGGGAAGCGGAGGCAAGAGACTCGCTTGAGCCCAGGAATTGGAGGTTCCTATGAGCTGTGATGCCACAGCACTCTACCCAGGGTGACAGCTTGAGGCTCTGTCTCAAAACAAAACAAAACAAATCTACTTTTAGATCTTTGAAGATTCTTCATACATCTTTCCACAGGGGCTGTATTAGTTTGCAGTCCCATCAACAGTATAAAAGTGTTCCCTTCCCCCAATACTCATGCCAGGATCTACAGCTTTGGGACTTTGTGATGTAGGCCATTCTCTCTAGGATTAGGTACTATTTTAAGATGGGTTTGATTTGCATTTCTCTTATGATTAGAGATGATGAGCATTTTTTTCATGTGTTTGTTGGACATTCATCTATTGTCTTTAGAGAAGATTCTGTTCATGTCCATTGCTCACTTATAAATGGGATTATTTGCTGTTTTGTTGTGATTAGTTTGAGCTTTCTATAGATTCTAGTTATCAGTCCTTTGTCAGATTCATAGCATGCAAATATTTTCTCCCATTCTGAAGGTCATCTATATGCTTTAGTTGTTATACCCTTAGTTGTTCAGAAGCTTTTTAGTTTGATCTTGTCCCATTTGTCTATTTTTGATGTTCTTGCAATTGCCAAGGGAGTCTTCTTCATAAAATCTTTTCTCAGGCCAGACACAATACACTTCACAGTAACTTCAAAGAAAATGAAATACCTGGGAATATACCTAACAAAGGACATGAAAGATCTCAACAGAGAAGAAGAAAACCTGAAGAAGAAAAAAATAGAAGATATTAATGGAAAAATATACCATAGTCATGGCTGGGAAGAATCAACACTGTTAAAATGTCCATACTACCCAAAGAGATCTACAGATTTCATGAAGTTCCCATCAAAATACATACATCATACTTTGAAGAACTTGAAAAAATAGTACTTTGTTTCTTATGGAAGCAGGAAAAAACTCTGATAACAACTCTGATTTTGTAATTCTACAAAATCAGAACAAATCCGGAGATATCACATTAGCAGATTTCAGGTTATACTACAAGTCTGCAGTGATACAAAACAGCATGGCAGTGTTACAAAAATAGAGATATAGAGCTATGGAATAGAATAGAGAACCTAGAGATGAACTAGCAACATATTGCCATCTGATCTTTGATAAACTAAACAAAAGTATGCACTGAGAAAAAAGAATCCCTATTAATAAATGGTGATGGGACAACTGGTTAGCCACATGTAGAAGACTGAAATTGGACTCAGACCTCTCACCACTTGCAAACAATTGACTCCCACTAGATAAAAGATTTAAATTTAAGATACTAAAGGAGAATAATTCTAGAGGAAAGTATGGGAAGCTTGTTGATAAACTGCTTGTATGGCAGTTTTATTTAAGAAAATAAAATACAGTAGAACCTCTGTAAGTTGACCATCCATGCACTGTAGCAAATAGGTCAACATATGCAGGTGGTCGATGTAAGGAACTAGGCCTACTAAACTGAGATGTACATGGGGTGCATGCCTGGTCTATGAAAATTAGGTCAATTTAAAGAGTTGGTCAATTATGGAGGCTCTATCATATATATAAATCAAATAATGAATATATACATAGATAGATAGATAAGATGTTTTACATTTTTCATTTCTGTTACAACTCTCAAAGGACTTTATAACCAACATAGATTTAAATGTATCTGAAACTCTTCCTAGGTTTGACTCTTAGCCAATTGATAACCTTTTAAAGTGTCTACCTCCTGATATATTATGACCACCATTATTGAGACCTTGAGAATATTAATGATTTTTTATAAAGTAGTGTGTGCTCACAGAAACTATCATGCCTTCTATTGCTGTTAACAGTACTACTAGGGAAATGTTCATGGAAATTTTATTAACAAATTTATAACTGATAATGTTCATAACCGCAAAATTACAAAACTTCCCTTGAATGAGAAAAAACTCAATCTGTTTATACTGGGTCAGGAAAACACACATACACACAAACTCAAAAGTGCTTTTTCTACCCTTTCACTCAATCACAAACAACCCGCAAAGAAACTTCTGAGACCAAACATAGGAGTTTTTCCCCACTTATCAAGCAAGCCAGAGATTCTGCAGCACACAGCAGTTGGGTCTACCTGGAGACCAGGTCTACCTAGAGAGGTTGTGGTCAACTCCAAGACCATCCTCCCCTCCAGTTGCAAGTCCGGGCCTCTGGTTCTTCTAGCACACCCCCCACCCCGCCCTTTGATTTCAATTAATTTGCTGGAGCAGCTCAAAGATCTTAGGAAAACAAGTTTAACAGTTTATGATAAAGCATATCACAAAGAATATAGATGAAGAGACCCATAGTGCAAAGTATGGGGCAAGGGGCATGGAGCTTTCATACTGTTCCCTGGTGTACCACCTTCCAGAAACCTCTGTGTGTTCAGCTATCCAAAAGTCCTCTTAACAAACTGTACTTCTGGGTATTTATGCAGGCTTCAGTGTGGAGGCATGACTAATTAAACCATTAGCCCTTGGGCAGCAACTTAACCTCCAGTTTTTCCCCTCCCAGAGTACATGCCTTGTCTTTCCAGTGGCAGCCTCCGTCCTAAAGCTACCAAAAGGCTACCAGCCATCAGTCAACTCACCAGCATAAATGATATCATTATGGAGATTGCACAGATTTTTAGAGTTCTATGTCAGGAAACAAAGATGAAGACCAACTGTATATTTCACCTTATCACATTCGGTAACTGCACTTATTCCTTTGGTCATGTAGTTCATCATAATTTTTACCATCTGAAAACTGTCATCCTCACTGCTTTTAATCATTATAAAAGATATTGGAACATTTTTTAAAGGTGAATATTTTTATTTTTTTTATGTTATTCTCAGTATAGGCCAAACTTACCACATTTTTTTCTGGAGATGGAACATGATACTGTTGAGAATTTATGGTGTGTCCTCCAGGCTTTCCTTGGCATTGGCAAAGCCTTTTCTCCTATGATTTATGGAGGCACTGAAAGACTCCTGAATGATCATCTTTGTTACTATCTTTTCCCAAGTTGGAATAAAAGCCATCCTCCCAAATATCATCCCTCTTAGAGCATTATTTCT
The DNA here is from genome assembly GCA_963573935.1 of Arctocebus calabarensis. Classification (NCBI taxonomy): domain Eukaryota; kingdom Metazoa; phylum Chordata; class Mammalia; order Primates; family Lorisidae; genus Arctocebus; species Arctocebus calabarensis. The sequence goes on from CAUYON010031978.1 coordinate 15,152, forward strand.
TTTACTTTGTGTAACCCTTCTGAAACTAATTCCATATAAAGGATAATTGATCACTTCAGTGTTCTTCAAATCCTAAAACAAATATTAAATTTTTATTGTCAGTTTGATAACTATTATATATTTTGGATCGAGTTGATGCCCTCCACTTAACAAAATGCTGGCATTAGATACCAACACTTAATTTGAAGCTTGGTGATTCTGTAAAGAGAAAACATTTAACATGCTAGTAAAAGTCATTTTATTTGTCACAATATAATTTCAAAATTACAGTAGCCTTAATTGTGTAGCTAAATTGAATTTTTTTCAGTAGATTTAAAGGCAAAACATATCTTAACTTCTAACTAAAGTGCATGTCTTCTAGAACAGATATTTGCCGCCTTCTTCTTCTTCTTCCCATCACCATCATCTCATCATCATCATTAATATTGTTATTATTCTTGTATTTTGAGACAAAGTCTCAAGCTATTGCTCTGGGTAGATTGCTGTGGTATCATAGCTCGCAGCAACCTCCAACTCTTAGGGGTCAACTGATCCTTTTGCATCAGTTTTTCTATTTTTAGTAGAGGCTGTTCTCAAACCTGTGAGCTGAAGCTATCCACCTATCTCAGCCTCCCAGAGTGCTAGGATTACACACATGAGCCACTGCACTGGCCTGCCTTTCTAATTATTAAATAACATGAGATTTGATTTGACAAAATGAAAACAGTATACTGTGGCAGAATATTGAACTACTGTAAATAACAGAGAATAACTAAATAATTGTAATTGGTACAATTTTGACACGTGAAGAACAAGTTATGCCATGGAGTCCCATAAGAGTGTAAATTTCTCACTTGTTACAAACGAGGCAAGTGGAGGCAGAATTTCAACTTCATGTTACTAGGAATATTGAACTCAAAACTGTTTTGACACTACAACCATAATCAAATCCTAAGTAGAGGTATTATTCTAACCTCCATTTACAGAAACTAACTTACAATAGTTCATTGGTAGTAAGCGTACATGTATTTTACACTTATTATAGAGCTGAGATCCCCCACCACCTACAGGTATAAAGACCTATCCATTTTAGTTCAGAAAGTGTCCTATTCTATTTTACTGTGATTAGTCTTGAAATATAATCATATTTTTAATGAAATTTTAATCAACTTCCCTTCAGTTAGCTGTGACCCAAAAAATAGAGCACATAAGTAGCAATTATTAAAAACAGGAAAAGCTAATAACACTTTGTCTTAAATTTAACTTGAGAATTACATTTTGGTATCACGGAACATCCTTGCTTCTGAAATTCAATTGCTTCTACTTTGAGCAAAGTTTGTTTATAAAAGTATGTCCTTAAAAGCCACTTTAGGACAACTTTATATTTTCTATGAAATTACCTGTACTAAAATGTTTTATTTAAGAACAAATTTTTAAAAATAAAATATAATGCTATTTATTCATAAATGTAAGGTTTTTAAATCTTTTCAGTGTTTTTCATAGCTTATACTTCCTCTCATAAAAAAATCTCCAAATAAATAAGGAGTTGTGGTTAATGAGATATCCCCAACCTCTTTTAATCCATCACATTTCTATCATCTGCTTTTATTAATAATTAATAATTGTATAATTATGATTTATAACAAACTCAATTATTAAAACATAATCTATTTCCATTTTTAATGAAAGATTAAAATCTTAAAAGTCATCTCAGTTGTTTTAAAGTAACAAAGTATTGAAATATTTTCTTCTAGATATATCATCTTCAGAAATTTAGGTGATTTATGTATATATGCTTTTTAAGCAAATATTTACAACTATATCATTCTCCCTGAAGTTACCATTGCCTTTAACTTTATAGAACTTTAACTTTATAGAATCTTAGTCATAGTCATTAGAAAATTTAGAGATGAATATATTAATCTAAAAGGTAGATAACAACGCCATGAGTCCATTGCCTTTTGTCCACATTTTGTTTGTTTAGTTATAGTGAGTTTTGGGCAATGAAGGGATGTAAAAGTTAAGTTCATCCTCTGAATAAGGGTGTGTTTTATATTACTCTATGGGTTGGCTGAGACATGTGTTGTGACTACGTTGCAACCCAATGCCCTCTCTGAGTACGGTTTCTTTCTCTTTCTTCACTGGTACTACTCACAAGTCCTACGAGCACTTTCTCAAGAACACCTTGTTTCCAAATCTTCATCTCTAAGTTTACTTACCAGGTAAACCAACCTCTCTATGTCTGTACCAGGAGAAGCCAATGATAGCAGCTGCTAAAATGGATTTTAAAGCTTAGCTTGATTAACTGTTGGCTGATTGACAATAAAGAATATCCTGTTAGCAGTAAGTACTACATGGATAAGCTCTGGCTCAAGGTAACAATATAACCTAACTGTTCATCTGGTAGTGAGCTCAGTGGTGTACCAAGAGGGGGAAAAATGCAACTAGCAGGTGAAAGGTCTGAGACACTTGAGAAATATAAGGAAAATAGTAATTATAAAGGCAATGAAATTGGATAGCTTTAGGGGAATGTAGTGCTCTGGAGAAATATAATGGAAATCTGGAGTGATAGCTCATAATTAAAAGCTAAATGTGAACATAAAGTACCTCCTTCACAGCATATAAAAGCCTCTCATATCCAGCAGTTAAAGGGCAAACAAAGCTGACTATCACGTCTATAATTTTTATCAAGAAAGTAGCAGAACTCGGGAGAAAGGGAAATTTTTGGCCTAGGTAGGACTGCTATGCTAAACTCAGAGCTCTAACTAGGAAAGAATGTGGCACTTGCCGATGGACTTGAGAAAACTGGCCTCCTGTAGACACACAGAGTCTGCAAAAGTGGTCCATTCTCCCTTGCCAAAGGCTGGTGCTCTTCCCTTGTTTGGAGGTGATGCAGTCACCTCTTCCTTTACATACAACATAAACTGCTCACAAATTTTCCTTTACCTAACCTCCAGGACACCAGACCAATAATTGAGAACTATAACTTGAAGGCGCTACAAGAAATAACCACATATACTGCTCATGTGACTGGATCGTGAGCAGGCTGTATAAAGAGAGGTTGTACATAACATCACTGAGGGAGGCTCTGCTGGGAGAAGAACACTCTTGGAACACCAGATTGAATGCTTTCACAAAGACTCCAGAAGATAATCCCAAGTTGTTACTAAGATGGTCCAAGAAACTTGGGAAAAAGTGATGACCCACATTAAATAAGGTAGAAGTGAAATATCTGCTCTGGAATGTAGTGGAAGATTGAGCATAAAGGGAAATTGAGATGTTCATGTTGTTCTGTAAGAGTGTCCAGAAGTCATTACCTTTATCAAATGAGTCAAAAATGTATAGCTGAGAGGAGCTTCAACATCACACAGAGCTCTCAGCGATGACTGTTTTCTTATAGGCCAGGACTAATGATAGCAGAACTTGTTGCATAAATGCTTATTGAATTCAGTAGTGAAAGTGAGGACCCTTGAATGTTGCCTCATGGTGGTGCACAGCCATCAAAACTATGATAAATGCAATTGCTGTAGTGAGAGACAAGGTCATGGTGATAGCTATGTGAGCCTGGCATACAGCTATGAAGGTAGTTAATAGAATTTAGCCTCCCTGTGGTCAGACCAGTCACCAAACCAAGTCAACCAAGGAGTCTCAGTGAAGTCCTTTGCCTATTTTCTGTTTCCTGAATCCATTGATTGAAGAAAACTAGAACAAAGCCTGATATCCCAAGTCCATTCCCTTCTCAGGAAAATCTCACATTCAGTGAAGCAGCCAAGAAGGAAGATAAGCATTTTTTCCCATATGCTCTAATCCAGAACTTCTCTGCAAAGCCATCCAAGCTTCAGAACTTCCCATATTTTCTTGTATTGTTTACTGTTCAACCTCTCTCTGCCCAGTCCTATTCTCCTCCATTCCCGTACAGGTATTGATGTTGAGAGCATTTCCCAATGGTAATCTGAATGCAAATCCACAAATCAGAGTCCTTTTCCAGAAATAATCTCACAGTAATATTTAAGAAAACAACCACTTTTGTCTAGCTAAAACTATAACAAATATATATACATATATTAAAATGAAGAGTTGTCTTAGAAAATAATAAAGTCCATATTATTGCCATAAACTCCTCTGTGCTTTCAATGATTGTTGATTCTCACTTAGATCTTTTTCTTTAGTGTGAAACCAGTTTCTATTCTATAGAAACAGCTAATGTGTACTTTCTGTTGAATTAAAATTCCATGCTATATCAAATTTGACTCTATTTGCTTGTTAGTGACTATATCACGTTTGGCTTAAGTAATGAGTAATAAAATAAATGGGTTATTTATTTACTACAAACTAGACTTTGAGAAACTAAAATGATCTTCAGAGAAATGTGGAGTCTTCAGGGATGTCTCTGTAGACCCTGGTGCTAACCTCTGATTTCACAGTAGTCACTCGAGTCCAGAAGACACAGGGTGCCCACTGCAGCAGTGACAGGGGGCGACATGCCTGGCAAGATGCTTAGAGTCTTCTGAGCTTATTCCTTCCTCTGCAGTTGAAATTCCCCTCGGTTGTTTGAGAATATATATTTACTACAGAGGATTTCACTACACTGAACACACATAAAACTATTCTTTCTCAGAATTACATCTTTTGTAATTCAGGTTTAGAGTTATCATAGGCTTAATTTCTTTTAAATGCAGGCTTATTTTTCATATGTAAGGTCTGTCCAGAGAATTATCCAACCACGTTATATGAAAAATAGAGACATTCATTGAAGAAAGCACAAGCAGCCTTGCACATAGGACAATGACATTTCAAGGCCCTTCCACATAAGCTCTTGGGGACCCCACACAGTTCTCCCAGTATCTCTTAACCTAACCTACACCTGTCCAACATTCTCAGGTCTTCTGCTTGTGGCAGGCCTTCCAGAACGTGGAGCACTTTCAACAGATTCTCAAACATCTTTGCAGCATTTCACCAGACTTTTATTGGTGCTGCCTTCATTGCATTTTCCGTGAAAGGCTTCTGACTCATCTGAATGGTTTCCACAGAAGAACATTCAAACTTAACATAAAATGTGATGAAGATTCATTGCTGTACTTTTGAATGTGATGGCCACGCAGTACACATGCTCACTCAATGAGGTGTAGCATCCCATGATGAGTACACATGTTCCCATCCACTCTCCTTGGCTTCCAGGTTACAGTGGTGTCTCACAGACCATTCTCATTCTATTAACAGTGGCTGCATACTTTTGGGACAGACTAAATTATAGGTTCATTTTTTGAAAATTTCAGATTAATAAAAGGGTACACATAATTAGGTTCTATTATTTACTTTTGCTGGGAATGTCCTGAATTGTACTTGAGTCCATCACCCATGAGATGCACCATGTACCCCTAGGACCCCTTACATGGGAGCTTACTAACTCCCTTCCACTCCTCTCCATTTCTTGAATTTAATTGTGTTTTTCCTCTCATGTGGGTATGTAGTTGTTCAACTACTATAGGATTGGTGCAAAAGTTATTGCAGTTTATACATTTTTGAAATTTGTCACTGGAATAAATTCTTAAATAAATGTGGTTATGTCCTATGTCATTTTAATGCACATTTCTTGCTTTTTTTTTTTTTTTTGCTAATGACTTATTATGGCTGCTTATTTCATAGTTATTTCGGACTATGGAAATGATGTTAAACAAAAAGCAAATTTAGGAGATTATCTTATTCAAGTTCAAAATAGGTTGTAAAACAGTGGAGACAACTGGCAACATCAACAATGTATTTGGCCCAGGACCTGTTGAACGTACAGCGCAGTGGTGATTCAAGAAGTCTTGCAAAGGAAATCAGAATCTTGAAGATGAGGAGCTGACTGGCCAGCCATCAAATGTTGACAACGCCCAATTGAGAGCAATCATAACAGCTGATGCTTTGACAACTACAGGAGAAATTGCTGCAGAACTCAACATCAACCATTCTATGGTCATTCGGCATTTGAAGAAAATTCGAAATGAGAAAGAGCTTTATAAATGGGTGCCCCAAGCTGACCGAAAATGAGAGCAATTGTCATTTTCGAGTTCTGTCTTCTGTTATTCTATACAACAACAATGAACCCTGTTTTAATTGTATTATGACATACGATAAAAAGTGGATTTCATATGACAACCAGTCAGTGTCATAGGAACCTCCAAAGCCAAACTTGCACCAAAAATGTTCATTGTTTGGTTTAAATTTCTGCTGCCAGTCTGATCTGCTACAGCTTTCTGAATCCTAGTAAAATCATTAAACCAGAGAAGTACACTCAGCAAATCGATGGGATACACTGAAAACTGCAATGCCATTAGCCAGCATTAATCAACAAAAACGGTCCAATTCTCCACAACCATGCCCAACCTCATGGTGTACAACCAACATTTCAAAAGTTGAACAAATGGGGCTACAAAGTTTTGCCTCATCCACCATATTCATCTGATCTCTTGACAGCTGGACCACCACTTCTTTTTTTTTTAGAGATCTAAAAATGGACCACCACTTCTTTAAGCATCTTGGCAGCTTTTTGCAGGGAAAACATTTCAATAACAAGCAGGATGCAGAAAATGCTTTCCAAGAATTCACTGAATCCTAAAGCACTCCCTCCACCCCACAGAAAGAAACAAGCTTATGTCTCTTTGGCCTCAATGTGCAATGTGTTGATTGTAATGGTTCCTATTTTGTTTAGTAAAGATCTATCAGGAGTGGTGGCTCACATCTGTAATCTTAGAACTCTGCGAGGCTGAGGTAAGTGTATTGTTTGAGATCACAAGTTCAAGACCAGCCTGAGCAAGACTGAGACCTTGTCTCTAAAAAATAGTCAGGCATTGTGGTAGGCACCTGTATTCCCAGCTACTCAGGAGGCTAAGGAAAGTGAATTGATCACTTGAGCCCAAGAGTTTGAGGTCACTGTGAGCTTTGAACACCACAGCACTCTACCCAGGGTGACAAAGACATACTCTGTCTCAAAAACAAAACAAAACAAAAACAAAAACAAACATGTGTTTGAGCCCAGTTGTAATAATTTAAATTTTGTGGTCCAAAACCACAATTATTTTTGCACCAACCTAATAGTTTCAAATTAGTATTGAGTACATGGGATGCTCATTTGTCCATTCTTCAGATATTTTATTAAGGAGAATATTCTTCAACTTCATCTAGGTAAATACAACAGATGCAAAGCCTTCATCTTTCTTTATGGCTTAATAGTATTCCATGGTATATATAAACCACAGTTTATTAATTCATTCACGGGTTGATGGGTACTTGGGTTATTTTTAATTATGAATTAAGCTGCTATAAACATTTGAGTGCAAATGTCCTATAGTAAAATGATTTTTTTCCCCTCTGAGTAGATACATACTAATGGGAGTGTGGGATCAAATGGAAGGTCTACATTTAACTCTTTGAGGTTTCTCCGTACTTCTTTCTGAAAAGGGGATACTGGTTTGCAATCCCACCAACAGTTTGTAAGTGTTCCCTCTCTCCACATGATCACCACCAACTACAGTTTTCGAGACTCCTTTACAGTTTTTCAATAAAAGAAAAATAAAGGGATAGAGTGTGTTCTACAAAGGAAGAAATGGTTTCTGTGTATTAGTTTTCATATCATTAATATCAAAACTTGTAAAGAAATTCCCACTGAGCTTAATTATAAATTGAAAACTATTAAATGATGTTGATAATTCTATACATTCTCTTGAGTTCTTAATTTAACTTCCTGAAAAATGTAATTTTTATTATTCCTTTATCACTCATTTTTTTGAATTGAACAATAATATTTATATTATTTGATTTTAAATTAGACTTTCTATACAATTTTAAGATGTCTTTACTAAAAATCTTCAAGGGAATATTTTGTTTTAGGCATAAATGAACTCTCCCTTATATTTTAATAGAAATTCATTTTAAGAATGTATTGGGACTCTATTGGTGTTCCCTGCCACATCTAATTATAAAGATTGAAATTAAAAAGGTATATATAAAATGCCCTGTGAACATAGTATACAGCCTCTCTGAGGTTGAGGTGTGTTCTGACTTCTTACCTTTCCCAATCCACCTTTACTACTTCCTATAGTAAAAAACCACTAGCTTAATAAATTAACAAGAACTCTGCTTGATGAATTGAATATGATATATGATTTTATTATTCAGGGTACAAGATGTGGTATTCCCGGTTCAAAACCAGCGTCTCTCAGTTATTATCTGTGTTGCTTAGGGCCAATTACTTAAATATATATGTTTCAAACATCTATTTTATGCTTTTATTAACTTGTTGATAATGGGAAACATTGGTGCCTAAGGAAATCACATGAAGAATGCCCAGCAAAGGAGCTGGCACATGATGGGACCTCAGTAAATGATAAAAAAAAATAATAATAAAGTTCCCAAGTTTCATCCTAAAGAAAGTCTTCTTTTTTATGCAATTGTGGAATTACAAAAGAGGAAGTTGTTTCAGAGATGGAGAGGCGGCTGATACATTTCTATAATAAAAACATAAAATTTACTATTATGCATTTTTCCTCCTTCATGAGCCTTATTATGTACTTTTACTTAGATGTACTATAGGTTAATCATTTTTAAAGTCTACATATTTTCTCTGCCATAAGATTCTATCCAGACTCTAAAATCAGACTACTAAAGTTTATATTTCCCATTCTACCAATAGTTAGCCGTGTATATGACCTTGAACAAGTAACATAAACATCTTGTACCCTAGTTTCTTAATTTGAAAATTTGACAAATATAAAACTTCCTCATTTATGCAGATTATATGAATTTTTGTATGTGAAGTACATAGGCTATTTGGTACCATAGTTACTCTTAATATTTTAACTTTGAAAATGATACAGGCTTTAGTATAAAATAGATGCTGTATTTCATAAGTACTTGCCAGTTAGAAAAATTAATAATAAATATTAGTATAAAGACATTGCTTTCAAAATATGTGTTTTGTATCCTCTGTAGGATCCAAAAGTGAAAAAGATACTTAAGACATTACAGAAGATAGGATAAAGAAATACAAACACTGTTATAATTCATGCAGCTACATTATAATGGCTCAAACAAATTATGATACAAATTATAGTATTTTCCCTGTTCTAGCAACCACAATAAATATAGGACTTACTTTCTTCTTAGTTATTTTCTCTGACTGTATTCCCAGAGGCTAATTTATTTTGCAGCAAACAAACAAAATAAGTCTTTCATGATGTTTGATTAAAAGCCTAGAAATTACCTAATTATCTTTCATCAAAATCTTCTGAAATAAATGTCACTTAGTTATTAAGTACTGCCTTTTCTCTTTTTCAATTGCATTCTTTATTTTTAGAATTTTCTTAACTGCATTGAGTCACAGGGGTGTGGAGTTATCCAGGCCTCATAGGATTACTATGATCACTCTGGGGCACTGTTCCTCATGGATGAGTGATGAAGTGATAATCTCCAGATCGGCGGGCTTCATGATACACCAATATCAGTATTAATACACGTAAAATGTAATAAGATAATAATGCAAAAAGAAAGCATGTGAATTATTTATTCTCTTCATTTCTACTCTAATATGCCTTCTCCAGTAGGAAAAAGGAAACAGTGTGATAGCCAGTCTGATCTATGATGAAGTTCGTAGACCATGACCATTACTGGCACTCGTTTAGAAGGTGACAAAATGTAGTAATACCCAGGAGTGTGCCTTTCTCATGTGACTGATATTCATCATAAGTGTGATAATAGTAAAATAAGAGCTGAGAACACTTTCTAACTGCTTCCTCTGTTGGCAATTAAAAACAATTTTTTTCTTTTTTAAACACAGGGTTAATAACAGCCACTATTTACGTCGCACTTTTTATATCCAATGCCGTGACAGCCATGGCAAGCAGAATTCATGCCCATTTTATCCAAGAAAAAAAAACAACTGAAGCTCAGAGACTTGGAGCTTTGCTGAAGCTGGAATTAGAATTCCAGGCTATCAACTCCAAAGTCTGCTGGGCACCATCATTCGTGGATTATACTATCCCTCAAACATATCTTTTAAAATCTTAGTTTCCCAAAACAAAAAATCTAAACGGTCACGTCTTTTGAAAAACAAAATTTTTGTTCAATTTCTGAAACCTAATGTCTTTCAAGCAAAATTGTCTCAATAATTATTTCTAGGTGGAAAATGTCAGATGTATCTTTGTGATAAGGCATTTTTAATTCTTTGGATCCTATTCTTTCCACAAAGCGTTGGTTGAATAAAATCTTTTCTCAAAATGGAAATCTAAAGTAGGCTACAGCAAAACCTGATAAATCGATGTGAGGCTGTGCTTTTTACTCTTTCACGTAAGTTAGTTTTGAATATTAGAAATTGGAAGCAAAACATTTAAAAATTAAATTACCACAAATAAAATGAACCAGGCCTTCTAAATGTATAATGTAATCATTTTAGTGTTAACAATTGTCTCATCACCTACAAATCATCCATGGTCATCACACTTTGTGTCTTACATACTGTGTCTCAGTAGAACTGAGTTTACTGCTAAGCTCCGTCACAAACCCTCGCGGCAAAGGACTCCCAAGTTCTGTGCTTTGTCATTTGTGACAGCTTGATCTAGAAAAGGATTCTTGTCTTCAAGTGCTGAAAGTACTAAGAGTCCTTCTGCTTCTTTCTTCTTTGATTACACATATTTTCACATACAATTATTGCCCTCAGGGCAAGAAAAAGTCTTTTCTTAGGTTTTGTTTGTATGCCTACCAGGACATTAAGTTTGTAATCAATTATCTTCATTAGGAGATTCTCCTTTCTACCACTACAGTGCAAACTTCTGTATACTCTTTGTTGTACTTTTCAGTGAAAATGGTGGGGAACCATGTTTTTAAAGTTAACCATTCTGTCATAAATGCTATTCTGTATCAAGTCATGATTATGGAGAATTTTCAACTCCACCTGGCATGAAGGAGAAAATTATTTCTTTTTAATTCTTGTTTGGAATATTGTTGCATTCTTAAGGAGTATGTACCTTCATGGAAAGCTATGAACCACCAGCGAGTGATTTACTTCTACATCAGAAATAGACAAATTAAGTCCATTGGCCAAATCTAGCTGACTAAATTCTTTGTTAATAAAGTTTTATGGCAATGGAGCCATGCACATTCATTAGGATGATCTTGTAGATCATCTAGGTCAAAAATTCTTGTTTTGCCAATGAGACCAAAGTGACAAAAGGGTTAAAATATTAACTCGAAATTAAAGAGAAAGTTAGTGACAGATCGTAGCTCTTAGAGAAAGGTTTTAGTCCAGCTTCCTTTTTTTTATGTTTCAATTCACTCCAAATTAAAAGCAGGTTCACTCTTTCATTTCAAGGAAATGATATATAATGATCTTGAAAATTTAATGTATAAAAAGCAAATTCTGGTTTTCTTTATGCATTTTCCCCAATATTGATAAAAATAAAAGTAGCAAATGCATTAACATGATGAATTATGCTCTCCCTGTTTAGACCATCTCTATACAAAAATAAGGCGTCCAAAATACACCTTTTATCAAACGTATGTGTCTGTATAACTTCTGGCAACAATCAGTAAAGAAATAGTATTTTGTAGTACAAAATTGTGGGAAATCAAATAGAATTTATGACACATAAATTTATAATATTTTACTTTCATCTTTTAGTCTTAGCCCCTACATTTTAATATAAACATGAAGTAATTTGAAAATATAAGTACGTAGAGAACAGAATTGATCAAAGAGTGTATTAAAGGAACTTGAGAAAATTGCTTAATAAAATGTCAAAATATATATCTGTAGAACCTAAAGACAACTAGATGTTTCACAGACAAAAATATGCTTTAAAGTACAAAGTGTATAATATAGAGCCTGTTAAGCATCTTGTTTATTTATTTTGGTAAAATGGGGACTGAATATTTGCATCATCCTAAACTTCATACATGTAGGCCCTGATGCCCACTGTGATGGTTAATATGAGGCAGGGTCTCTGGGAGATAGCTAGGTGATGTCACGAAGGTAGAGGCCCCAGCAAGGGAATATTGCATTTACCCCAACAGGAAGAGACACCAGAGCTTCCTTTCTCCACAGTGTGAGGGCACAGCAATAAAGCAGAATGTGGAAGCAGGGAGAAGGCTTTCACCAAGAAATGAGTCTGCAGGCACCTTCATGTTGCCTCCAGAACTGTGAGATAAATGTCAGTTGGTTAAGCCACCTAGTCTTAATTATTTTTTGTACCTAGCAATCTGAGCTAAGATAATAGCAATACATATAACATCAAATTGACTACTTTAACCATTTATAAATGAAAATTTCAGTGACAGTATGTATATGTACATTTCCTAAAATTTCTCCTCACCTCAGACAGAAACTCCACACCTGTTCACTAATGACCCCCCATTTTCCTTTCTCCCGGGTCTTAGTAACTACTGTTTTGCTTGATGTCTCTGGGCATATGTCTATTCTAGCTCCCCATAGAAATGGAACCACACAATATTTGCCCTGTTGTTTCTAACTTGGCTAATCTAGCACGTTTTGAAGGGTTATCATTGTATCAGAATTTTGTCCATCTTTAGAGCTAAATAATGCTCTGCTGTATGCATATACTATATTTTGTGTATCCCTTTATCAGTTAATAGACATTTGAGTTTTTCCATCTTTTATCTGTTGTGAATAATGCTGCTATGACCCCTGTGTACCAGTATGTGTTTGAGTCTCTACATTCAATTCTTTGGGGCCTATGACTAGAAGAATTACTGACTTAATGGATAATCTGGTAACTGTTTAATTTTTTATGAACACTGTTCCATTCTTCCTAGTGGCCAAACCATTTTACATACCCACCAGGAATGCAGTAGGATTCCAATTCCTCCATATTTTTGTTAATAATCTTTATATATTTTTAATCATAGCTGCCTTAATGGAAGTTCAGTTGCATCTTGCAATTTAATAAATAGTGATATTGAGGAACTCTTCATATACTTATTGGCCATATATTCATTTTATGGGAAGAAATGTCTATTCGTGTCCTTTGTTTACTTTTAAATTGGATTATTTGATTTTTGTTATTAAGTTGTAAAATTTTTTCACATATTCCAAATATTAATTCCTTGTCCTATTTTGGATTTGCAAATATTTTCGCCCATTTTCTATGCTTTTTTCTTCCTTTCGATAAGGGTCCCTCAATTTAAAAAATGTTTTTAATATTAATGAAGTCAAATTTATCAAATTTTTTTGGCTGCCTTCCTTGGGTGTTATAGTCTGTCATCATTTGATATCTCTGTGTACTCTATTTCACAAGCACTTCTCATATTTTAAACTTATTTGAGGTTATTAAGTTTTAGAAGTAGACAGGGAGGCTCTCGATCCACTCTGCCATGAACTCAGTAAACTCTACACAAAGGCCTTTCCCTCCATCTCAAAATATTGACCAAATATCAGAAAGCAGATGGTACAACTGGCCATTTCAAGTAGACAAGTAATTTCCTCTGAGATTTATTTCATAAGGACACAGCATGTAAGAGACAAAAACATCTACAGTGACCACCAGTATACCTTCACAGCACTATGGAAAAATAAATATCTGGCATCTCTTGCTATATGAGACTCTCCAGGTAAATGTACAAATGTGTAATGTGTAAAGTGACCAATCCCCTAATATCACCCACCATAACATGTTGTGTTTAGATTGGCTGGTTAATGACTAAAATTAATACAATGTTTTTTTCTGCTTTGTCATCTAGGCACCCAAAAGGTATCATATTGGTCAAAAAACTTATTTTCTAAAAAGATGTTTTTGTTCAGTAATCAGAGAAATGGCTCAACAGTATTGGTCAACACAAATTTCTTTTATTTTCAAAATGCATTTATTGCTAGGTTTAAAAATATGTGTATCAATTAAGTAGACATAGAAAACCCATACACACACATAGGCATGTGCACACACACACACACCAGAATGCTGGTGTACTAATGCGCAAAGAGAAATGTTACTTATAAAATGAAATAGATTATCATTATTTCCCTGTAGTAGAATTTCCAGTTAGTCAAGTAGGAATCAGAATTGGGTTTATACAATCAGAGACAGACAAATTGATTACTTGACCTTAATGGTTTATCTCAGCAAACCATGTTTGTCTTTTTCATCATTCCCTTCTATGAATGCACTTGCAATATCAAAAAGAATTCATGTGTAAAGGGTTGTAAGGAATATAATATGTTCTGGAATATTTGTCACTAAAGGATGCCAGCACCAATCCTTTGACCTCTCCTAAATCTCTATAAAATTTTCACAAATCTAAAACTAGTGTAAGAGTTTATTCAGAGATAACCTTTCTCACTTTATCCAAATCATCAAACTCATAGCATGAATACGTCTTTGAGGGGCTATGAAAGGGTATCTGTCAAAAAGTTTACCATTCCTAAAGAGGAATCCACTGTGGCTAATTTGGTAGGCATAATACTGTGAGTCCTAGAGAAATCTGAACACATATTTGAAATAAAGGGAAATAAACTTCCTGAATTCTAACAGACATTAAGCCTCATCTTTCACATGCCTATTAAAAGAAATTATTTCAATATGTGGTCTAAAGGCTTTACAATGTAAAATTCTACCATAAGATACATTATATTATGCCTTAAAAGATCATAAAATATGCAATCTCCTAAGTTAGATTTTTAATTTAATAAATTAAAAATGCAAAGAATAACCACCCTTTGAAGGAAAGATATGCACTTGGATGGTTGACATTATCACAAAAAGCTAACCAAAGTCTTCAAATACCATTTAACAAATGAGCACATCTGTATTTTATAAAGTGAACTTCTATATGCTTCAAGACACATTATGAATATTTTATAGTGATAGATAGAAGAAGGAAGGGGTAGTACATTAATCAAGAATATATTATTGTCTAAATGCCTCTAGGGCAGCCTGCAATAACACAGTCAGTACATACAATGTATTATATTCTCTAAGCTGTTTCAACAGTAATAGCAGACTTCTGCCACTGAATTTTTCAATGCATAATAAATGCTATAAACATTACTGAGAATCAAAATTAACTATTGGTTGACTGCCCATTCTAAATTCTGGAGTATTTTTTTATTTTACTTACTTTTTATATTTTATGAGCAGAGAGCTCTGCAATGTGAGTTACTTACCACCCCTTCATGTCTGACATCTTAATATCAGAATAATAAATAAATCCAGTTTGAATGGTGATTTTATAATAATGATATTAGTTCAACATTGTTATTATAAGGTTACCATTATGCCCAAAGGCTCACTTTTAAAACGATTATACTATAATTTGGTCCCATATTTATAAAAAGAATATTAGATAAGCTCTATAAATCTACTCTAAGAATAATATATGATATCACTGCCACAATGAGAGTTTAGAAAATGACAAGTATAAACATTCAACCTTTCTGCAGATTGTAATTTTGCATGTTGTGTTTTTAGGGCTAAGAAAAGTTTTATTTAAAATTAATTATTGATCTCAAAAGGGACCTTCCAGCATAATCCTTCAGAGCATGTATTCCTGTTACAAGAAACGTGGAAAAGAAAATCTCCACTAAGATTGAGATTTGGAGAGAAAAGAAATCACTTTCTCACAACTATGTAATTTGATTTCTTTATCCCCCCTGGGGTTACCATGGCTTTTACATAGAAACGTAAATAGATATTTCTTTTGTTTTCAATAGTGTGACACAACAAGAATTGTTTACTTTATTAGGTTTGGCACCTATATTTAACAGAGAAAAAAAAAAAAACAAAAACTCCAGTAACTCAAGATGACACAGTTATACTTCTTTTCCAAAACAATTATGTGAATTATGTGTTCTCCTTCTTTCTGTTGCCCGGTTTGGAATAAAGGTGCAACTACAGGAGGACCACACGCTGGGTCTAAGAAAGGAAAGGACTTGGTGTTGTGGGGAAAATACGATGTGTCCTTTCATTTTTCTCTGTGTCATTCAAGAAAATGTCAGGTTCAGTTGGCCAGAATGAAGTGTGGCTCTGTCAGGATAATGCATTACTATTCTGTACAGTGCCTATCACACAATCAGAAACAGAAAATGTTTCTGATACAGTTATTACAAACACAAAGATGCCACAGACTGGCAAAAAATAAAGGTAAGAAAAGAGAAATTCAAGGTTGGAGTTTGAATGGAAACAGTGGTTGTAGCTACCAATGGCACCACAATTCAAAAGTCAGTATTATTTGCCCTTTTGAAGTTCATTTATCTAAATTATTGGCTTTTGAGCACACATTTTACTAAGCTTTTCTGGCATATATTAACCAAGCTACCAACCTATTACACATTTTGCTTTCAATCAATTGTATAAATTCATGAATTTTATTTATCATGCTTATGTTATTTATCCTTATATCATTTATTTATCTTATTTATTTTGCACAGACTAGCATTGGAAGAATTTTGGAGATGCTGAGAAACCAGATGAGAAATCTTTTCTTGGTTATCTTGATCACTTGGGTCTGTAAAATTGTAGTCTGCTTCTAAAAGTACTGCAAATCCATCAACTTTTGCATCTTTTATGGCTTTGCCAATGGGTGATTATGATGGTTTCTAAAAACATAGTTACGTTCTGTAATTTTCCTTCACACCAATCCATTCTCTGAGAGAGCAGAGTGAGCTGTGAAATGTGCACCTCCAATCATTACATGTGTCTTCATAAATCACGTCAGCTGCAATTAAATATCACTCTTCTCTGACTAGTTTATCTAAAGTTGATTCCTTCTTCTAATACCTAACGAGGACTTCTTCTTACTTATAGAACTTATAATTTAGAATAACACATGAATGTATGATTATATATGTGTATATAGAAAAATATATGGTTTTTTAACATGCGTTTTTGTTCCTACCCCAGGAACAGACAAAAGAGAAAAAAATTTATAAAGTCCAAGTTCCTATCTATTCCTTTTACTAGAACTTTGTATATATTAAGGGAAGCAGAATATTCATTAAATGAACTATTTCTCTATGGAATTAATGAATTTTGAGTGAAAATAAAACACACCAAAAAAAAAAAAAACCCAGTAAATTCTAACTTTTGTAGTATCTTTCTTTCCTTATCTAAAATAAGATCAATAACCACAAAAATGATAAACATAGAATTTTTAAAAGTATTTGTTGAGTTTGCTGCCTGCAGTTTTGATCTTTTGAGAATATTTTTTTTGGCTTTTTACATAGTAAGTCATCTGTGTAAGAATATAATGAATTTCATCGAATGAGCAACTTAATGCCAAGATTTTACTAAGGACTCTGGAGAATAAAAACACTAGCCATATTCATTTTCTTCAAAGAGATTATAGTTTAGTTAGGGAAATTATGTATAACATTGTTGATGTGTACAATTACCAATGAAAAAGCTTTCACGAGGCTATACTGCACATAAATAATAAATGCATGGGTAAGTTGCAAAGACACATTTCAGGAAAATACATGTATTCTGCACTAATTTAGTACATAATATGAGTAAATGATTATGGGCAAATAATTTTCATTGCTGAATTAGAGAGACATCTTTGTATTGTGCATTTAACTACATCTGAAAGGAAACAGGTAGTTAATTCTCCTGTACTGTGGACGGAATTTGTTATTAAATATTTTTCTCTCACGTTACAAAAGCTCTTAATCAAGTACTAGTAAATTAAATGTAAAGCGGCACAAGAAACTTTAATCAAATCGTATAACGCTGTTAGGGGTTATTCCAAGGTCAGAGTGCAACATGGAAATGTTTTCCCTTTTCTATTACAATCATATTTCTTTTCAGCCAATTTTTCTCCACAACTTCTATATATTATGTATCTATACATGTCATGAATTTTAGTTTTTTATTCTGAATCAATTGATTGTTTTAAAATTTAAAAAGAAAGCAATTTTAGAATCAGATAGAAGGTTCTTTTGTTGTCATCTTATTGTGTCATCTCCAAGGACCTTTAGGAATATGGAAAAATTAAAACATTTTATGTGTCTCATATAAGTCTCCTGTTTTCTTTTGAATTATTGATAGAAAAGCACACTCTTGACAGATGTTTATAAGATCAATGAAAAATATATGACAATTCTTGTCTTTTCTTTAAGTGGTCTTTTGTAAAATTTATATAATTTTACGTATGTTTTAGATTTTTAATGATTTCTCCTAAATTCAGTTAAAATTCTTTAATTTGAGTAATACCTATTATATAATTATTAGGATTTCATTGTCACCATAAGGGAAATCTTTATGGTTTAATAGAAACAGGTTATAATTGCAGGTAGAAGACTGGATGTTACTTTGAGTAATATGTCAGTACAGGTAAATCATTAAAATTTTCTGTCTTGATTAAGTTTAAGTTAATCTCATGGGAAAGTGGTATCTTCCTTTAAAGAAAAAATAGCTAAATGCACAAAAAAGTAATAAAAGGAATTAATGTTGATGCTATTTTTGCAATCATCATTATCAGCTTTCTTTTAAACTCAAACTAAAAGGAGACAGATGAAGCTAAAAAGAAAACAAAATTGAATAAGCTTCAGAAACATATTTGGGAAGGATGAAGTGAAAAATCAAGAATAATGGGTAAAAATTAGGAAGCCCATATGCTACGCTTATTTTGTGAAATAATTTAAGTGGGATTGGTCTAGATCTTCTTTTGAATGTTTGGCAGAATTCAGCAGTGAAGCCATCATGTTCTGGGCTTTTCTGTGGTGGGAGACTTTTTATTACTGATTCCATCTCATTATCTGTCATTGCTTTATTCAGATTTTGGATTTTTCCCTGATTCGATCTTGGTATTTGGTGTGTGTCTACAAATTTATCAATTTATCCTGTATTTTCCAATTTATATGAACAGACATATAGCTGTTCATAGTAGTCTGCAAATATTATTTAAATTTCTGCACTATCAGTTGTAACGTCTCAAAAAAAAATCACAGAGAAGGGAATACTTCCGAACACATTGCACAAGGCCTATATCACCCTGACACCAAATTTAGATGAAGACACAATAGAAAAGGAAAACTATAGGCCAATATCTCTGATGTACCTAGATCAAAAATCCTAAGCAAAGTACTATTAAGCCAAATTCAGTGACACATTAAAAAAATTATTCATCATCAGCAAGTGGAATTCATCCCAGGTATGCAAGGATGGTTAAACCTGTAGAATTTAATCAATGCCATACATCACATTAACAGAATGAGGGGTCATATAACCATAGGAAAATATGAACAGAAAAATTCACCAGAATGAAAATCCATATGATCATTACAATTGATGTTGGAAAACCATTTGATAAAGTTCAGCAACGCTTATTATAAAACACACAAAAAAACTGGGTATAGAAAGAATATACTTCAATGTAATTAAAACCCTAATGACACACACAAGTGGTATCCTACTAAATGGGGAAAACTGAAAGCTTTTTCTCTAAGATCTGGAGCAAGGAAAATAGGCTCACTTTTATCTCTGTTATTCAACATAGTACTAGAAGTTCTAGCTAGGGCCATCAGACAAGAGACAGAAATAAAGAATATTCAAATTGGAAAGAAAGAAGTCAAATTATTCCTGTTTGCAGGTGATAGGATATTATATATGGATAAGTCTAAAGATTTTACACACAAAAAATTATTAGAACTAATAAAAAAATTTAGTAAAGTTGCAGAAGACAAAATTAAGAGACAAAAATTAGTAGCATTTCTACATAGATAAGATGGATCTGAAAAAGAAATCAAGAAATTAATCCCATTTACAATGACTAAGAATAAATAAAATACCTAGCAATGAACTTAACCAAAGAAATGAAACATATCTATAATGAAAACTATAAAACTTTGATGAAAGAAATTGAAGAGGACACATATTCCATGCTTATTTATTGGAAGGATCAATATAGTTACAATGTTCATGATAGCCCCCCAAAATCTAAAGAATCAATGGAACCTGCATAAAAATGCCAGTTATACTCATCACAGAAATTAAAAAGAGATCCTAAAATTTATAAGGAACAAAAAAAGACACAGAATATCAATAGCCTTCCTAAACAAAAAGACTAAAATGGAGGAATCATATCATCTGACCTCAAATTTTACTACAGAGCTGTAGTACTCGAAACAAAATGATAGTAGCATGGAAACAGACATATAGACCAATAGTACAGAACAGAGAACCCAGAAATAACTCCACACATCTATAGTTAGGCTATCTTTGACAAAGTGGTCAAGAATATATAGTGGGAAAGGGACATTATCTTCAATAAATGGTGCTGGGAAAACTAAATATCCTTATGCAGAGGAATGAAATTAGATCCTTATTTCTCCCCATACATAAAAATCAAGTCAAAATGGATTAAAACTTAAATGTAACATTTGAAATGATGAAACTGCTAAAAGTAAATATTGGAGAAATGCTTTGGGACATTGTTTTAGGCAAGAGCTTCCTGAGCAATACTCCCTAGAGCAAAAGTAACCAAAAGAAAATTGAGTAAATGAGATCACATCAAGTTATAAAGCTTCTGCATAGCAAAAGAAATAATCAACACAGTGAAAGCACAACCCATGGAATGGGAGAAAACATTGTAAACTATTGTAAGAGATTAATAAAAAGAATTTATAAGGATCTCTACTAACTCAACAAGAAAAAAATCAAACAATAGGATTAAAAATAAGCAAAGCTGGTCAAGATAATTACAATGTGTCTAGGGATGCTTTCTTTGAATGGAGTCATCCTGGATACTATAAATTTCTAGAATCTGTGTGTCTGGGGTCTGGCTAACATAAATCAGTAGATGAACAACCACACTCTTACACAAGAGAAAAACAATTAACTTCAAGTGTGGGAGAGGGTTGGGGGAGGGAGAGGAGAGTAGGGAAGAGGTTTGTTAAGTTCTCACCTAACAGACACATGTAAGGGTATATGACACACTTCCTGGGCGAACAGCTCAACCACAACTTGGACTTTACTTAACAATACCAACAATATAACCTAATTGGTTGTGCCCTCATATTAATCTGAAATATTTTCAAAAGTGGACAAAGGATCTGAACAGATACTCTCAAAAGAAAACATAAATATATGCCAAGAAGTGTGAAAAAATGCTCAACATGTTTAGCAATCGGAGAAAGTCAAAACTACAATATCTTCTCATCACCTAGTTAAATTTTTTTATGAGAAAAATGGAGAATTAGCACAACCACTATCAAGAACAGTTTGATGATTCTTCAAACATCTAAAATAGATTTACCATAAGGCCCAGCAATTCCACTGCTAATTATACATCCAAAAGAAAAAAATTTACTATATCAAAAATGTATGCTCACTGTCATGTTTAATTGAACACTATTCACAATAGTCAATATTTGGAATCAATCTTAGTGTCCATCCGTGGATGAATAGAAAAAAAGAAAAGATAAGAATTGTGGTAAAGAAATTGTGGTAAATATACACAAAGGAATAATATACAGCCATGAGAAAAAATGAAATCATCTCATTTGCAACAATATGGATGAAACTGGAGAATATTACGTTAAGTGAAATAAGCCAAGCACAGAAGGACAAATCTCACATCTTCTCACTCATATATATGTAGGAGGTAAATATTAAAAACAGTTGTTCTCATGAGGATAGAGTGTAGAATGATGTCACCAAAGACTGGGAAGTTTAGTGGAGAGGGAAAGAAAAAGTAAGGATGGTTAATGAATGCAAAATATAGTTAGATAGTTAGATAGAATGAACAATATCAGATAGCAAAACAAAGTGACTATAATCAGCAATAAAATAAGAGTGTTTCAAAATAATTAAAATAGTGGAATTGGAATGTTCCTAACACAAAGAATTGATAAATTCCTGAAGTGATGGATATACCAATTACCTGATTTGATTAACGTAGATTGTATTCCTATATCCAAAGATCACAAGTATCCTGTAAAAATAGTAGAACCTCCATAGTTGACCACCTCCCTACATTGACAACCTCCTGAAGTTGATCTAATTTTCACAGAGCAGACATGCACCACATGTACAGATCAGTACAGTAGGCCTAGTTCTTTATGTTGACCACCTCTGTATACTGATAAGTTTGTTACAGTCCTTTGGGTGGTCCACTTACAGAGGTTTTCTATACATATGACTATAATGTACAATATTTTTTTAACAAAAACAAACTTAGAAATGAAAGAAAAGATGTAAGTGAATCAAGATTTTGAAGAAAATATTGGTAACGTTTGCTTGAAATTTGAAAATTATGTTTATAAAAGAATTAAACATCAAAGGCAAATTCATTTAAAATAAAAAACAAAACATCAAGAAAAGTATTTCTTGCTGTTTAAAATGTGATAATTTTTAAAAATTAAAAGTGCAAATTTGCATTTAGAGTTTCTGCAGCCCTTGATGATTATTTACATATATTATATATATAAAATATATATGTATTATACCTGTATAATATATATGTATATATAGACATATGGGAATATGTAAAAGTTCATAGACGTTTTTGTGTATAGTTCTAGAAGTAGACAACCTCAGAGTTTATCACAAGAGATTGGATAAATCCCAGATATTTCCTACATCTACAAAAAAGAATAGAATGGGAAGGTAGTTACAACCACTACCATGTCTTTCCCAAACTAATGTAATAATCTCCTGCCAGGTCATCTCTGCACTAATTGTTCTAAAATATAAATTAAATTATATTACCTCCCTTATAAAACAATTCATTAGTTTCTTTTCATCAACAGGGATTAAGGCTACCTTCTACTCATGCTTTAAAAGGCCTTGAATAATATGAATTTAAAAAAATACTTTATGCCATTCTTTGTTCAGTATATTTCATCCACATGGTCCCACTCTGAGCTCACAAACTGTACCAACCAAGTATAACCAAAGTCATTAGCACATTAGTATTCCTTATCCTGGAATGCTCTTTTGACCCTTCTCCCTACAAAAGACTCTCATCCTCTAGGTCTGAGCTTAAGTCCATCTTCCTAAACCTTTTCTTGAACTTTCCTGTTTTTAAATGTATCAGTTGGATTTACTTCATCCTAACTACTCAGTGATGGTTTAAAACATTAACTATTTCGTATCTCATTATTTTTTAAGTCAAGAATGTTTCCTGTACTCAGAAGTTCTCCTGTTTTAATCCCTGTCAAATGCATGACCTTGGCAGCAGGCGTCTCTAGAGTAACTTCAGTTAGAAAAACCAGTCTCTGGTCCATTTGGTTTCTCATATTCTAAAAGGCCAAGCCAACTTGTTTACATAATGAAAAAGCAGGAGAGAGGGAGAGGGATCTTAAGGCTCAGACTTATAGCAATCTCATCATCATTTCTGCTGCATTGATCAATACAAGTCACAAGGCAACTCAGAATCAAGGGGAAAAGGAATAGACTCCAGTGGTTCATGAGAGAAACCACAGAGTCACCCTTCCAAGTGTGTGGAAGTAGAAAGGGTGGAGAATTGTGGCCATTTCTCAGTTGACTACGCTGCAATTCATGAAAGTATCCCATTCATTTCCTCTATCCCACATATCACATGTGCTCTGCCACTCTGATCATGACTGCTGGATTAGTGTTTATCACTCCTTTTAGACCACAAGTGAGAGCAGAGAATGTTTATCCTTTTTAAAAATAGTATAACCATGGTCTGATATAATGCTTGATATATAGTATGCAGGTAATAAATGTCTTTTTTTCTTTTTAAGAGACAGAGTTTCACTTTGTCACACTTAGTAGAGTGATATGGCATCACAGCTCACAGTAACTTCCAGCTCTTGAGCTTAAGTGATTCTCTTGCCTCAACCCCCCGAGTAGCTGGGACTACAGGTGCCCACCACAACGCCTGGCTATTTTTTGTTGCAATTTGGCCAGGGCTGGGTATGAACCCGTCACCCTGGATATATGAGGCCAGTGCCCTACACACTGACACACAGGTGCCGCCCAATTTATCTAAATGTCTTAAAATAAAAATTAAAAAAGCAAAATAAGAATAGTCCAGGGATAATTTATCTTACAGTTTTACAAACATGAAGACTCATGTTCAGCCTCATATGTTATCTACTCTAAATCACAATAACCAGTAATTACATTAAATCACATAATAACAATGAAAGAAAGTTATATCACAGAAACTAGGCAAGAAACTTATAAATCTAGAACGCCTTGCCTAACTAACAGAAGGGAGATAGGGTATATTTTTTCTGTGTATCCAACGTGTCTGTCACTATGAGTATAATTTTGTTCATACAATCACTTGTCTGCAAAGCTAATGAGAGAAGAGAAGAAAGATTACCTAATAGAAACAGGATGAAGTCTCTGACTTAAGAATTAGTCCTTAGATTATCTGGGAGGATTGGCACATATAAGGTGAAAGAACTATACAAAATTATATAAAGAATCAATGCTAGAGACCATTGGTCTCAATAAAATTACCATTGGTCTCAATAAAATTCAAACATGTTATGAATACAGCTTTTTTCATAAGGAATCTACCTTAATATAACTCACAGAACTTATTTTTCTTATTTCAGTTTATGAATGAGGGTACAAACAATTAGGTTATGATGTTTGTGTTCATTAAGGTCTCTGTTGTTGTTATGCCCCTCACCCAGGAGGTATGCCATATACTCTTTCATTTTTCCCTTTAGGAAAGAGCACAGCATTCTTCTCCACCCTTCTCTCTCCTCTCTGCCTCCTCCTTCCTCCCTTCTACTTGAATTGAATTGAGTTTTTCTCTTGTATAGGCCTATATTAGCTCATCTACTGACTACATATTAGTATTGAATACATCGGACACTTGCTTTTCCATTTTCCTAATACTTAATGTTCTCGAAATCTATCCAGTTTAATACAAAAGATGTGAAGTCTCCATCTTTTATGGCTGAATGTATTATTGTATTTATATGTGTTCCATGTTATACATATATCACAGTGTATTAATACATTCATGGGTTGAAGGGCACTTGGCTTGATTCCACATTTTGGTGATTCTCAGTTGAGCTGTAATAAATAATCTGGTGCAAATGTTCTCATGATAAATGATTTTTTTTCATCTGGATAGATTCCTAGTAATGGGATTGCAGGATAAAATGGAAGTTCCATATTGAGTTCTTTGAGGATTCTCCACACTTCTTTCCAAAAAGGCTGTATTAGTTTACAATCCCACCAACTGTATGAAAGTGTTCCCTTCTTTCCACATCCACACCAGCTTTGAGACTTTGTGATGTAGGCTACTCTCACTAGAGTTAGATGATTTTTCAAGGTAGTTTTGATTTATATTTACATTTGATTTACATTTCTCTGATGATTAGGGACAATGAGCATTTTTCATGTGTTTGTTGGCCATTTATCTGTCTTCTTCAGAGGTTTTTTTCATGTCTCTTGCCCAATGATAATGGGATTGTATATTCTTTTTATGCTGAGTAATTTGAGTTCTCTGTAGATTCTAATTATCAACACTTTGTCAGATTCATAACATGCAAATATCTTCTCTCATTCTGAAAGTTGTCCATTTGCTTTAATTTTCCCCAGAATTTTAGATACTAAAATAGTTTCTTGGCTTTTGAATCTGATAATTTATTTTTTATTTTAATGTTGTCAATGCTAATACACAGCTTGAACATAAAGAGAATCACACAGATGAATCACTTTGTTAAAATCCATGATAGAAAAGTATAATAAGCAAATGGAATTTTTTTTACCTTTTCATACTTTTTTTGTTAAATCATGACTTTGTATTAAATTAATGCATTTATGAGGTACTATGTGCTGAATTGATAAACAATGCAGAATGCTTACATTGAACTTATTAACATAACCATCACCTTGTTTGCTTATTTGTTGTGACAAGACATTTATACTCTATTCTTAATAGTTTTGAAATATACCATTGTATTATGCACCTTAGGTGAGGTCTCACCAAATACCTTCCCTCTTCTAGCCTTCTCCAGCCCCTCCCCATCCTTCCTCTTCCCTCTTTCTGGACTATAGTTATGTTTTAGTATTCAATGAACGTATAGGTGATTATATGTTGGTTTCATTATAGGGAAAAGTACTTTGGATATTTTTCTTCCATTCTTAAGATACTTTACTATGAAGAATATGTTCCACCCCCATCCAAGTAAACACAAAAGATGTAAAGTCTCCATCTTTTTATGGCTGCACAGTATTCCATGATATACATATACCACAATTTGTTAATCCATTCATGATTCGATGGGCACTTGGGCTGCTTCCATCTCTTGGCAATTATGAATTGGACTTCAATAAACATTCTAGTGCAAATTTCTTTGTCATAAAATAATTTTTGCTCATCTGTATATATACCTAGGAGAGGAATTGTAGGATTGAACAATAGGTCTATTTTTAGTTCCTTGAGTATTCTCCAAATGTCTTTTTAAATGAGCCATATCATTTTGTATTTCCACCAACAATAAAAACCTCTTTTCTCAGAAATTTGAAAATCTAAAGGAAATGGACCAATACCTGGAAGCACGCCACCTTCCTAGACTCAACAAGAAATAATTAGAAATTTTGAATACACCTACATCAATCACTGAAATAGCATCAATTATAAGAAATTTCCTGACAAAGAAAAGTCTGGAATTTTTCTTATAAAAATTAAATAATAATTATAATACTAACATAATATTTGTAAGACACTATGCATTTACAAAATTTTCTGCACAGTTAATGCTTTTTTGCCAAAGAAATTTAGCTTTAAAGGTATTAAATAACTTGCATACAGATTATCAGAGTTACATACACATAGAGCCAAGTTGCCTACCTTATTACCCAATGTCCTGTCCTGCTTTCTGATAGAATAGTAAATATAGGAAAACATTTTTAAATAAATAAAATCCATAGCACTAATGGACAAGACACTTAATGAACTGTGTGACCTTTTGAAGTGTATTTGGTTTGTCTTTAAATAGTCAATATTTATTAAAGAATACACAAATTAAACTGTCTACAATTAAAAAATTAAAGCATAAGTTCAGATACATTTCAGAAAAATTAAAGCGTAAGTTCAGATAATTGTAATGATGTAATTAATCATACATTAATTGAGCAAATAAATGTAAGCTCAATTTATTTGTCATAGTTTCATCTACCTCCTTATCTAGATGTCCCATTCTTCAATGTCTTCATGTCAGATATTTATATAAGAAGAAAAATCAAGTTTTACTTCCCACTCCTGGTTCTCTGTGGCATGCACTGTTTGGCAGCTGTTGAAAGCCTTGATCATCAGATTTGATCAGTGGGATGTGGGAGAGCTCAATTAAGTGGATCTCATAGAGAGAAAGAGTAGAATGATAGTCACTAGAAGCCAGTAAGGATAGGGAGAACAGGGGATGAAGAGAGATTGATTAATGAATACCGATATAGAATTTGACAGAAGAAATAAGACCTAGTGTTTGATAGATCAGTAGAGTGGCTATCATTTACAATAATGCATTGTATATTTCAAGATAGCTAGATGAGAGCCAGGTGCGATGGCTCACGCCTGTAATCTCAGCACTCTGGGAGGCCAAAGCAGGTGGATTTCTTGAACTCAGGAGTTCGAAACCAGCCTGAGCAAAGTAAGATCCTGTTTCTACCAAAAACTGAAAAACTCACCAGGAGTAGCAGGTGTTTGTAGTCTCAGCTACTGGGGAGGCTGTCACTTAAGCCAAAGAGTTTGAGGTTCCTGTGAGCTATGTGTCATAGCACTTTACCCAGGGCAACAGAGTGAGACTCTGCCTCAAAAAAACAAATAAATAAAAAGATAGCTAGAAGAGAGCAATTCAAATATTTCTAGCATAAAGAAAAGACAAATAGAGATGGGCATTGTGGCGGGCACCTGTAGTCCCAGGTATTTGGGAGGCTGAGGCAAGAGAATCGCTTAAGCCCAAGAGTTTAAGGTTGCTGTGAGCTGTGACACCACAGCACTCTACCTGGGGCAACAGCTTGAGACTCTGTCTCAAAAAAAAAAAAAAAAAAAGAAAAGAAAAGACAAATATTTAAAGTGGTAGATATTCCACTGGAAGTGATTTCATCTTTATAAATTATAACTGATGTATTAAATTTTCACCTGTACTTCCAAAATATGTACATTACGTATTCATAAAAATAAACAAAAATCTTTAACATTTTAAAAAAGTGTAGGAGACTATGCAGCAGTTTATGCCTTCCTCAATACACAATGCTATTACTTGGAACTGGCATATATCCAGGTCAAAATTGATGTTTTTGGCTATACATAATACTCAGTGAAAAATTCAAGTTTCAAGTCACTACAGCATAAACTCTTGTAGAATTTTAGCAGCTAAAAAGTAGAAAAATCAGGTTAAAGCATCTTGGACATCAGGATAAATAAGGGTTTGGTAAGCCATTCATGTTGCTCTCAGATCAAAACAATCCAAGGCCAAAGGGATAGAGAGAACAAACAACAGATATTTTTTTCAGTCTTTTATTCTGCAAGACTTCTCCTTCATCTTGGAGGAGGCAGAGAGATGAGACGTTGAAGAAATTTTGTATTCTTTTGTATCATGGGAGATCCCTCGGTATTTCAAGAGATATGTAGTACACTTACTGTTGTCAAGGCGCTACTTCCCATTGTGTAGTCCAGGAAAAGAAAAAGCAGGCTCCAGTGGCAATTTGAAAGACACATTTTGAGCCCATCTCACAAACACCACAGAGACCTGTGAGTCTCTGATGTGCAGCCAGTTTTGATAAAATGCAAACTTTGTGAGTAAAATACCATTTTCCCCTGAAACTGGAGTAAAATTTCTAATCTTGACATAAACTAAGAAATCATTCAAACAGAAAAGGGGACTTAATGAATGATTTTTAATTTGCTGGACTTAAAGAAGGAGGATGTGCTTAGTGAACCCGTCTTTCTTTTTAAAATGAGAAAGTGCTTTATAACAGAGTCCATGTTCTCAGGCTGGAACAACTCTAAAGTTTTAGATTTCTAGTGTGATAAACTCCTTAGAGTTCTGACCATTTTTGAACAATCCAAAGGAGTAATTAGCTGTGCAAAAAGTAACCATGAATGAATAACTGAAATGGTCTTGTATTAGTTTGAGTTTAATGATGTTCATAGATTGTAAATTCCATACAGAGGTTGAATTGCTTTTTGTTTTCTTGTCTTTCTCAAATAATTATTAGCAATAAAGCATTTATATCAATATTTCATAGTTTATTCTATCTTATAATAGATAACTAAGAATTTTCTTGACTTTGACATATGTGTACTCATAATACTCACATGTACTTTTTAGTTAGCCTTAAATTACAGTCAAGTCTTAATGCAGCTGTTGGGGTGCTGACCCTTTTGTAGTAGGAAATTTGCACAAAGATTGGACCTCCCCAAAACTAACTACTTAGCCTCCTGTCACTCAGAAGCCCACTGACACCAGGAGCAGTCCACTAACAAATATTTTGTGTATGTATAATCTAGTGTAATTCTTATAATAAAGAAAGAAAAAAAAAGGTTGAGAAAATCCTAAGAAAGGAAAATATATTTACTCTTCATAAAGTGAAAGTCGATCATCATAAAGGTCTTCAACCTTACTGTCTTCACATTGAGTAAGAAAAAGAGGAAGAGAAGGGTTTTGGTCTTGCTGACTGAGGTGTAACAGAGGAAGAAGAAAATCTCTCATTTTTTAAATATAATTTTTTATCTTATGTAAATATAAAATGAAGGCAGGGAAAGATATTACTAGGTATTATTATTTTTTAAAATCATAAATGCATAGATCATGTATACATTAATGCATGTATGGGGTACAATGTGCTGATTTCATACAGAATTAGGAGCGTTTACATCACATATTTCTTTTTTTTTTATTTTATAACAGTGAAATTGCTTTCTCTTTTGTCTTGTGATTTTTTTTTATAATTTTATTGAATCATAATTCTGTACATTGGTGCAATCATAGGGCACGATTCATATACATTCAGAAATGTTTTGATCGTACTGTTACAGATAGCCTTCATGGCATTTTCTTGATCACTATATAAAGACA
>CAUYON010031979.1:0-42956 GCA_963573935.1 Arctocebus calabarensis
TACATTGGTGCAATCATAGGGCACGATTCATATACATTCAGAAATGTTTTGATCGTACTGTTACAGTTAGCCTTCATGGCATTTTCTTGATCACTATATAAAGACATTGATACTCTACATTTAATAAGTTTCCCCAGTACATGGATTTTTATTGTTTTATGCCTTACATTTAAATCTTTTATCCATCTTGAATCTATTTTTGTAAGTGGTGAAGTGTGTGAATTTGGTTTCAATCTTTTACATGTGGTTATCCAGTTCTTCCAGCAACATTTATTAAATAGGTATTCTCTTCCCCAGTGTATAAACATTTTTGGTTTATTGAACAACAGGTGGCTATAAGGTGTTAGTTTCATTTCTTGCTTTTCTATTCTGTTCCAGGCGTGATGCATAGCACTGGATGCTTTCTAACTATTAAAATGTGTATGTTTTAATAATGGTTGAATCATCAGATGATTCAAAGTATTATATGATTGTCTACATGAAATTTTGTACAATTATTTTAATTTTATTTTAAATTATATTTACATGACATATTGTATTATGTAATATAAATTATAATTCAATATGTAATAAATTATTATACATGTTATACTATAATATGCAATCTGATATATACTATAGCATACAATCATATAAATTTATAAATTTATATGATTGTATGCTATAGTATATATTATATTCTATATTATAATATAATATGTATAATAATATATACATATAAATATAATTTATATGATTGTATGCTGTACTATATATTCTATTATACATTATAATATAATATAAATAATTTATACATATAAATATAATTTATATGATTGTATACTATAGTATATATTATATTATATGTTATAATGTGTATAATAAAGTATACCTATTACATTATATTTATATTACATAGAAATATAATTTAAAAATTGTATGCTATAGTGTATACATAATGTAATATGTGTAATAATTTATTCCACAGAGATATAAGTTATATGATTGTAAGTTATAGGATATCTAATATTATATATTATGATTTGTATAATTAGTTATACATATATTATATTTATATTACATAGAAACATGATTTATATGCTTGTATACTATAATATATGCTACATTACATGTTATAATAAGTATAATGATGTATTACATATAAATATAATTTATATGATTGAATGCTGTGATATAATTACATTATACATTATGATATGATATGTATAATAATTTATAACATATAAATATAATTTACATGATTGTATGCTATAATATATGTTATATATTATGATATAATATGTATAATTTATTACATAAAAGTACAATTTCTATGGTTGTATGCTATTATACATATTGTATATATATTACAATATATATATACAATATGTATAATAATTTATACACATAAACAATTTATATGATCGTTTGCTATAGTATGTAATCTACATTAGTATACAAGTGGAATGTTGTAGAATCATCTTAATTTTATGTTAAATCACATTTATATTGCATATTATATTATGTAATACAAATTGTAATGAAATAGGGAATAAATTATTATACATATCCTATTATAATATAATACATACATTATAAACATTATATTATAATATATATACTATATATTATTATATGTATAAAATATTACATTATATCATATAAATTATATGTATTATTTAATTATCATATATATCATTATAATATATAATAATGATATGTACTATAGCATACAGTCATCTAATTATATTAATTTATAAATTTATATAAATATACTTTATATGATTGTATACTATAGTATATAGTATAGTATATATTATGATGTGTATAATACTTAATACATATTTTATTTTAGTCATATTCCATAGAAATATAGTTTACATGATTGTATGGCACAGTATATATTATGTGATATATTATAGTATAATATGTATAATAATTTATTACATTTAAATATAATTTATGTGATTGTATGCCATAGTATACAATGTTTACAAGTATACAAGTGGAATTTTGTTAAATTATTTTAAATTTATATTCAAATATATTTATATTACATATTTATATTCAAATATATTTATATATTATATTCTATATTATAATATAATATGCATAATAATATATACATATAAATTGCATAATAGATTATGCAATGATTGAATATGGAATAAATTATTATACATATTCTATGATAATATATCATATAATATATACTATAACATACAATTATATAATTACAGTAATTAATAAATTTATGTAAGCTATAAAATATATTACATTCTATGACATTTATGTGTAATAATTTATAAATATGATTAATATTATTGTATGCTATAGTACATATTATATGTATAATCATAGAATATGTATAATAATACAGTACATATAAATATAATTGTGAATAATAATTTACACATATTATATAATATTTATATTACATAGAAATATATGATTGTATGATACTAATTTATTACATAGAAATATTACTTATATGATTGTATGCTATAGTATATATCATACCATATATTATGATATAATTAGTAGAATAATTTATTACATAGAAATATAATGTATATAATTGTATACTATACAATTTTGTAGAATTATTTTAATTTTATATTGAATCATATTTATGTTACACATTAAATTATGTAATATCAATTATAATTAAATATGTAAGAATTTTATACATATTATATCATAATATAAAACATAATGTATAGTATAGCATACAATCATATAATGATATTAATGTATAAAATTATATAAATAGAAGTTATATCATTGTATGCTACACTATAATAATTTGTACATATAAATACAATTTATATTATTGTATGGTATAGTACATATTATATTATATATTGTAATAAGATATGTATAATAATTCATTCTATAGAAATAGAATTTCTATGATTGTGTGCTATACTATGTGTTATATCATATATTATAACGTGTATAATAATTTATGCTGATTATATTATATTTCTATTACATAGAAACATAAGTCATATGAGTGTATTATGTCATAGTATATATTATATGATATATTATAATATAACATGTGTAATTTTTTATTACAGATAAATATAATTTATGATTGTATACTATAGCATATATTATATGGTATATTATAATGTGTATAATAATTTATACATATTATATTGTATTTATATTACATAGAAACAATTTATATGATTCTATGCTATAGTATAATCATATTTTATATTATAATCTGATATGTTTAGCAATTTATTACATATAAATATAATTTATATGATTGTATGGTATAGTATATATCATATTACATATCATAATATAATATGTATAAGAATTTATACATATAAACATAATTTATATGATTGTATGCTACAGTATACAATGTATAGTCATATATAAATGGAATTTTGTAGAATTATTTTAATATGTTAAATAATATTTATATTACATATTATATTATGTAATATAAATTATATTTAAATATGTTCAAAAATGATTATACAGATTATATCATAATATATAAAATAAAATATAGTATAGCATACAATTATATAATTATATTAATGTATAAATTTATATAAATATATTGTATATGATTTTATGCTATAGTATATATTAGATTATATATTACCATGTGTATAATAATTTATACATATTATATTATGTTCATATTACATAGAAATGTAATGTATATGATTGAATGCCATAGTATATATTATATGATATATTTGAATACAATACGTATAACAATTTATTACATATAAATATACTTTAGATGATTGTATGCTATAGTATAAAATCTATTGTAGTATACAAGTGGAATTTTGCAAAATTATTTTAATTTAATATTCAATTATATTTACATTACATATTATATTATGTAACATAAATTTTAATACATATTCTATTATATATACAATATAATATATACTATAGCATATGATCATACAATTATATTAATTTATAAATGTATATAAATATAATGTATATCATTGGTTGCTATAATATACATTATATATTATAATATAATATGTATAATGATTTATACATATGAAGAAAATTTATATAATATATAAATTTATATAATTTATATAATATAAAATATAAAATTTATATAATAGTATGGCATAGTATATATTACGTTATATATTATCATAGACTATGTATAATGATTTAGTCCATATAAATATGTTTATTTGATTGTATACTATGACATATATTATATATTATGATGTGTATAATAACTTATGCATATTATATCATATTCATATTATGTAGAAATATAATTTATATGATTATATGTTATAGATAGTATATATCATATTATTTATCATAATATGATATGTATAAGAATTTATTACATGGAAATATAATTTATATGATTGTATGCTATAGTATATATCATATTGTATATTATAATATAACATTTATAATAATTTATTGCATAGAAATATTTTTATATAATTATATGCTATATTATAGATCATGTTATATGTTATAATGTGTATAATGGTTTATACATATCATATTATATTGATATTATATATAGATATAATTTATGTGATTGTATGCTACAGTAAATATTATGTTATATATAATACAATACGTATAATAATTTATTACATAGAAATATAATTTCTATGATTGTATGCCATAGTATATATTATATTACATATTATCATAGAATATGTATAATAATTCATACATATTATAATTTATATGATTGTATGCTATAGTATATATTATGTCATATATATAATCATATCATGTTTCATATGTCATATATAATCATATCCTATATCCTATATCATATATCATATATATCACATATTATTAATCTCTCATTAATCTCATATATATATCTTATATACATAATATAAGATATATCATAGCATACAATCAGAAATTATATTTATATGCAATATAATATCATACAATTATATAAATCATATAAATATATATTATGCAACGTATATTACATATGTAGTATGTAATGTAATATAAATGAAATATAGCACATAATATATAATAAAATATGTACCATTATACTATACCGTTTATTATAAATAAATTATACCACATAATATACAATACATACCATATTACATAACATATACTTTAGTATATGGTATATTATATATTAGGTGTAATTTTTTATTCATATTACATTATATAATTATATATATATAATTTAATTATATTTATTTATTATATTTATATAATTTATATGTATTTATATTTATATGTATAAATTAATTTATATTATTATATGCTATTATATAACATGAATATAATTTATATAATTGTATGTTATAGTATATATTATATTATATTTTATATTTATACAAATTATACTACATATTATATATGATAAATATAAAAAATATACAAATTATATGTAATAATACAATTATATTTTACATAATGGTATGCTATAGTATAAATTATATTGTATGGTATGTGTTATATTTTATATATATGACATTACATAAAAGGTAACTTATGTAATGTACATTACCTAATATATATAAATATAATTTATATACTTATATGCTCTTGTATATTTTACATATTATGTGTTATAATATGTTATTAATATAGTACATGCTCATTATATTATTGAATGTTCTTTTCTCCCAACACTCATTGGCCTATAATACATTC
The DNA here is from genome assembly GCA_963573935.1 of Arctocebus calabarensis. Classification (NCBI taxonomy): domain Eukaryota; kingdom Metazoa; phylum Chordata; class Mammalia; order Primates; family Lorisidae; genus Arctocebus; species Arctocebus calabarensis. Next base: position 5,644 of record CAUYON010031979.1, read on the forward strand.
TAACTCATTGTTTTTTTAGCTGTGTATCTCACAGCTCTACTATAACCCATTTTTTTGTTTGTTTGTTTCTGAAACAGCATAATAAGGAACTTTGGATACAGCATAGTTGACACTATAAAATTGTTTTGAAAAAATATATGTAATGATTCTAGATCAAACCACAAAAATGGATGAGTTGTGCTAGTCAAAATCACTCAAATATAGTTGACTTAGTTTGGTTCATTCTAAATACTTTACATTTCCTGAGAGAATCTCAGGACAGAGTCTACTTCTAGCAAAGCACAGTTTGCACATTTTGCTATTTGTGTGAAGAATGTCTACTGATTATAAAGAAAAGACATGTGTATAAATATAGAAGAATTTATATTCATTTAACCCGTGTGACTGCTCTTAAGTTAGCTTATCCAAGACACTGATATGATATCTGTTTATGTTTTATTTATATCCAGTTTTTAAAGTTATTATTACTGTTGTTCATTTGTTCATCTCTATTTCCATTGAATGACATGTCTTACTTGTGTCCAAGACTAGAGATGCACAGAAAGCTTGCTAAATGCAAATTCCTGGGCCATATCTCATTTATACTAGAGGTGGGAACAAGGAATCTCGATTAAAAAAAATTTTTCTGAGTGAATATCAAATGCACAATTTTGAGACAATATTATATGCTTTATATATTTTTATGAGCATTAAACTTACAACAATTCTATGTGGTTCATTTTACAATTGGTATTTTCAAAAGGAGGACCTAAGAAGAATTTGCTAAAATCAGATACAAAGTACAGAGTGTTCCCCCCAAAATGTGATTTCTATTTCTTGTTTCAAACCCATTGTAGGCCCATTAGTTTTATCCTTCTTGTAGATTTTGCAAATTAGTCTTGGACAGCAGCTTGATTGTATTACAGCTGAGAAAAATATGGGCAACCTGAAATGAACAGCTGTGTCCTGAGCAAAATAGATGCAGTTGGTAATTCCGTGTATTGGGAAAAAGTACCATAGTAGAAAGTAATTCAAAAGAATATAAAGAGAACCATTTGGAGAATTTTCTTCATTATGATACTTTGTTAGTTACACATTGGCTGTTGATAGAAAGATCATAGTTCATCTTTGTACAAAGGCTAAAGTAACCTTAATCTGGTTTAATAACATAATTTTGAGGACTCTAATTTATAAACAAGAATGTGAAATGCATCTGCTTCTGTAACTCAGAGGGTAATGCTATTCACATTTGGTCATTGAATGTCTCCCTTCTTTATATGCCAGGGAACTGCTAGCCGTATCATCCATGCACCTGGGAAACATCATGCTATGTTGACACAATGATACCAGCTGCTACTCTGGAAGGAACAAGCCTTCTGCTTCAGCTACTGAGCTGAGAAAACCTTGTTGTCCTTTTTGAATTACATTTCAACTGTATGCTCATTTTTCCTTCCGGATCTGGAAAAACATTATGAGAGACAGCTCTTTTTTTTTTTTTTTCAAATGATCTAGAGATGTATGTCTTCACTGCTGACACTTAACTGCTACAGGGAGAAATTTCTAGCATACAGCATGGTGAGAAATGAACAGCACACCAAACAAGAATGATTTTGCCATGATTAAAACGCACAGGAAAATTTATGTCTACTGTGAAGCAGTCTTATCATATATCATTAAATTGTACAATGCAAATCTATTTTCATGTTTGGCAATGGGAAATATGGTCAAACATTGAATTAGATTAAGAATATGCCTCAGGTTTCGGTGCCTGTGGCTCAACAGGCTCAGGTGCCAACCACATACACCTGAGCTGGCAGGTTTGAATCCAGCCCGGGCCCACCAAACAACAATGGTGGCTGCAACCAAAAAATGGCCGGGCTCTGTGTCTTGCTCCTGTAGTCCCAGCTACTTGGAAGGCAGAGGTAGGAGACTCGCTTGAGCCCAAGAATTAGAGTTTGCTGTGAGCTGCAATGCCACAGCACTCTATCCAGGGCGACATCTTGAGGCTCTGTCTCAAAAATAAATAAACAAACAAACAAATAAATAAATAAATAATATGGCTCAGAACAACAATAATATAGGAATTTGGTATTCAGAGGAGGCAGAAGAGAATCCCTGAGAGAAAAATAGTTATCAAAAGCAAAATTTTGAATTTTTAAAGTTTAAAACATTTTGAAGGACATATGTAGATCATTCTGTCCCCAAACAGCAAAAAAGTATGCTGTTCCTAAGTGCACATGGAATATTCACCAAGAAATACCATATGTTAGGCCACAAAATCATCATTAATACATTTGAAAAAGATTCATATTATACAACATATATTTTCTGATTACAGTAAAATGAAACTATAAATCAACAAATTAGAGAATAGAAAAAAAAATAGTATCCTTGTCTCAACCACTTGAATTCAACATATAATTGGAAATTCTAGCCAGAGTAATAAGGCAATAAAAAGAAACTGAAAAGCTCTCTAATATGGAAACAAGTAAATTTTATTTCTTTATAGATGAGATGGTATTATATCTAGAAAACATTTAATGTTTGACCAAAAAAATTTAAGGCCAACAAATAAATTCAGCACAGTTGTAGAATACAAAAATCAATACACAAGAATCAGTTGCATTTCTATATACAATGAACAAAACAAAAGTAAATTAAAAAACAAATTCCCTTTGCAATAGCATCAAAGACAATGGAATAATTAAGAATAAACTTAATTGAGGAGGCAAAAGAGTTTTATATTAAAAAAGTACAAAGTATCATTGAAAGTAATTGAAGACATAAATAAGTGGAATGACATTCTGTGTGGGTGAGTATATGAGATTAGGTATGCATGGGGATAAGTAAAATGAATGACAGCAATGATGTAAGGGACTGAAAATTAGTAATTAGTAATATTTTGTTTTTACAAGACATTTGCACTACCTAGAAATAGTATAATTTTATTTGAAAATAAACTTCAGGTAGGTGTAAATTTTTATTGCAAATATAAGGGCAATCCAAAAAAGTTAAAAAAAAAAAAAAAGCACCATTGGTATACTTAAAAAGGGAGAGAAAACTGAATCATATGAAATACACAGTGAAAGCCTCAACAGGGAAAAAGAGCGGAAGACTAAAATAGGTACAAAGAACAAAGGCAAAAAATAAATGGTAGATATTAATACAAATATATCAAGAATCCCTTTAAACATCAAACATATACTAATTAAAAAACAGAGATGTTTAGAGTGGATTTTTCATTTTAAATAAACCCTACTATATACTGTCTACAAAAAATAAATAAATAAATACAAGACACATACAGAGTGAAGGTAAAAGGATGAGAAAAGATACATCATTTTAAAACTAATCAAGATAAAACCAGAGTAGCTAAGATAAACTAATTTAATTTCAGACAAATAAGGCTTCAGAACAAGACATGTTGAATAAAGAGAGGTATTATATCAATAATTGTCGTCATGACAATTGAGTACATAGGATTCATGCTCCTCCATTCTTGAGAGGCATTATATATGATCAATTCTACAAGAAGCTATAATAATCCTTAACGTGTATGCATCTAACAACAGAACATCAAAATATGTGAGAAAAATGGTAGAAATATATGACTCAAATATTATAGTTGGAAAATTCAACATGGTATTAGAAATGGACAGATCCAGAGACAGAAAATCATTAATGACATGATTGAAAACAATAGCACCATCAATCAGCTGGATATAATTGGCACCTATAGATTACTTTATCCAGCAATAGCAGAATACACATTCTTCTCTGGTTAAAATGGAATATTTACCAAGATGTTTATGGAATATTTATCTTGGTATTAATATACCAAGATAATGATATATTGATATATTTGGATTAATATCTACTATTTATTTTTTGCCTTTGTTCTTTTTTCCTATGTTAGTCTTCCACTCTTTTTGGTATGGCATATTCTAGGCCATAAAACACATTTAAGAGACAACAATTTCACAATGTCTGCTCCCAGACCACATGGAATTAAATTAGAAATCAATATCAGAAAAAGATAGCTGGAAAATCCCAAAATATCTGTAGATTAAATGGCTTATTTTAAGTAACAGATGAGTAAAAAAAGAAATCTCTAGAGAAATTAAACATGTTCTGAAAATTAAAACAAACTATCAAAATTTGCAGTTCTTAGAAGGAAGCTTATATCATTAAATGAATATAGTAGAAAAGAATAAATATCCGAAATCAATTGTCTAAATTTTCACTTTAAGAAATTAGGGATAAAAGAGCAAATTAAATCCAAAGTAAGTTCAAGAAAAGAATAGCACAAAATCGGAGCAGAAAATCAATGAAATCGAAAACAAAAAGTCAATAGATGGAATCAACAAAAGTAAATTGGTTAATTGATGCCAGGCATGATGGCTCATGCCTGTAATCCTAGCACTCTGGGGAGCAAAGGCAGACGTATAATTTGAGCTCAGGAGTTTGAGACCCACCTGAGCAAGAGTGAGACCCTTGTCTCTACTCAAAATAGAAAAAACAGTTGGGGATTGTGGCAGGAACCTGTAGACCCAGCTACTTAAGAGGGCGAGGCAAAAGGATCGCTTGAGCCCAGGAATTTGAAGTTGCAGTGAGCTATAATGCCATACCACTCTAGCTAGTGTATCCAAATAAGACTTTCTCAAACAATTTAAATAAAAATAAATGAAAGCTGGTTGTTTGAAAAGATCAATAAATTTAATAAGCCTCTAGCCAGGCTCACTAAGAAAAAAAAAAAAACACCTATGGAACATATTGCAAGGGTACAAGTCAAATCTATCAAGTATTGAACACAAATGTCTTAACACTGTGATTAAGTAAATGAGGTGAAAGGTATGGTAAGTAGTAGGATGTAAGAACTCTAATTTGTACAAGTAATCAATACATTTGAATCCCACAAAAGCGTAAATGTATTCATGATCTATGTATATATGACTTTTAAAAAATCACATAAATTGTTGATATCAGAAATGAAAGAGGGGACATCAGAACAGATCCCATGAACATTAAAATAATAATAAAGGAATCCTATGAACAACTATGGGTTCACAAACTTGATATCCAAGTTAAAGGGACCAGTTCTTTTAAAGGCGTGATTTATTAAAACTCACACAAGAAGAAGCAGACCATCTGAATTGGCCTATAAATAAGGTATAACCTTCTAAAACAGAAAGCACCAAAACCACATGGTTCATTGGTGAATTCTGCCAAACATTAAAAGGAAGAAATTATACCAACTCTCCTTAATCTCTTACAAAAGGCAGAAGCAGATAAAATGCTTTATAACTCATTCCATGAGGTCAGCATTGCTCTAAACAAATTATTTAATTAGTAAAATAAAACATTCATAAATAAAATACTCAGCAATAGGTTAAGTGGCCAAATAAGAATGAGCAGGAATATATTTCCTTAATGACAGAGGAAAAATATCAAATGATCTTAAATATGATGCCAAACAGGGGTGTGTGTGTGTGTGTGTCTGTGTGTGTGTGTAGTTGTTGTGATGGTACAATATCACATGTATCTATTAAGGCTAAGAATTGGAGAAGGGTCCAAGAGCTCCACATAAAATGATTATTTTCCTTAAAGAAATACTACTTATAAAGTAAGATAGAAATGTTCCAAATAGTCCGTAGGTGAAGAAGAAAAGAAGGTGAACAGTAAGACCATGCACCTAAATATTTTTCTCCTATTCTTTCCTGAAGGTGAGATTTTCATCCCAGGAATAATCACTTTGCTACCTCTGTTTTTCAGCACGTTTGTGCATTATCCTATTTAATTCTAGCAATTAACAAATTTTATGCTTGCTATCATTAGCATTTTATACATGAGAAATCAGACATTGGCGTTCACACAGCTAAAGACAGAGCTGGGACACTAGCTTTCAGAGCTTTGGAAGAGATTGAACACAGAGCACAGGATATGAGATGCCTGTGTATCTAAGTAAGTTCTGGCGATGGTGATTCTGCATTCAGTATAGGCAGGTGAGACTGGCCCATGACTTTCAGAATTTTGGCTTTGAGACAAAGATGCCCTAACAATGCACTAACAATGCAGAGAAGCAGGTGGCTTTTGAAAGACTGGCATTTGGGTAAGTCAAAGTCATGGGGAGAGTTTTAACTTTTATATATTGGAGTGGTCTTCCTATTGGTTATATATTATTTTCTGAAAATTAAAATATTATAATGTATATCTAAGTGGAGTGGTAGTATCTGTGGGGTGGTAGGGATAGGAAAAACTTTTAGAAAAAAAGGGAACCTGGACAGCACAAATATATTGATAAAACCAATATATAAGCTTTCTATAAATATACTCTTTATATACTTTGTTTCATTTAATCATCTGAATTAAGAACAAAAAGCTAGAAATGCAAAAAGAAAACCTTGTGAAATAAGGATTTTTAGCATCACTGAGAGTTGAAGAGGTTTGTTTTGTCTGACACATGTTAAAAAATTCTTTAAGTGCCAAAGTGCTAGTAGATGGCAATAGATTGCCCTTAGGAAAATGAACATCATAATGAATCATAGAATCCAGATGTCCATGCCCCCTGTTGAATGTATAAACGAAATATGGTGCATTCATATAATCACACAATTTGCTAATTAAAAGGAAGGAAGTATTAAAACATGAATGAACCATGGAAACAAGTGAAATAGAAAGAGCCAATTACAAAGACTATATACTGTGTGGTTTTGTTTAAATGAAGTATTTGGAATGGACAACTCTATTGATACAGGAAATAGGTTCATGGTGGCCAGCTGATGGAAAAAGTGAGGAATGGGGAGTGATTGGTAATGAGTACCGAGCTTCTCATTGTTATGGTGAAAATATTCTAGAATTAGGTATTAGTGATGATTGCACTACTTTGTAGATATACTTTAAATATACTATAAACTGCTGACTTGTACATTTTAAAATGAATTTTATTGTGTGTGAATTATATGGCACTAAGATTGTGTTGGATTGGGTGATTATGAATTATTTTCATCTATTCCAGATTTACTATACTATGGTTAAATGATTTTTATTTTTTGAATTTCAGATTAATGTGAAGGTACAAACAATTAGGTTAAAGTGTTTGCATTTGTTAAAGTCCCTATTGTAGCTGTGTCCTGCATCAAGGAGGTGTTCCATATACCCTTACATTGTGCCCATTAGGTAGGGGCACACAAATCCTCCACTCTCTCCCTTTCCTCCTCCCTGGTTAAATCATTTTTAAAAGGAAAAAGAGAAAAGAAAAACCCAGACAAACACCTAAATAGACCAATGAAAAGATAAAAAGTCAGACAGGTGTAAATAGAACCAGCAGCTCTGGCTACAGACACTTCATAACAAGTTACCAGATTTGTTACCAGCACAAACTGGAAAGAATGGATTATCACTACACAGGAAATGAGTTTGTGAGCAGCTGCTCTCCATTGCCATGGCAACCAGGAGGTCCTGACTTTCTTGAGATGCAGCAGCAAGTGAAATCTATCAAAATCCGTGATGGAAAATGCTTTCAATTATCTTCCCCCAGGGAACAGTGTCACAATCAACAGGTCAGTCCTCCTTGGGAGGTACCTGCCTCACCCCTTTGTTTAAGTTGAGGACCATGAAAGAAGGAAAGTGGGCCCTGATTCTGATTTAGTGAGCTGGGCCTTGCTGGACCTATGAATTCTTGAATACTGTCTTTAGCACTGACCACCTGTGCTCAGAACCTCAGTTTCCCCACATCTTACATGGCAAAAGTCCCAGTAGCGATGTTGTGTCTCGAGGACTCAGGAACACATTATTCTGGAAAGTGTTCAGCACTGAGCCAGGCCCTGAGAGAGTGCTTCACAAATATGGCTGATCCCATTATGGACTTTTATCAGCTTTTCCATTCCTTTGGTGAATATGTATTGGTCACCAACTCTTCCCCAGACAATGTTCTACACACTGGGGATGAAGCAAAGAGCAAAGTAGATGAAAATTATGGTGCTTTCATGTTGCCGGAGGAGACACATAATTAATATTCAAAATAATATGTATTTCCAGTAAGCTAGGTAAGAAAAAAATAAAAGAGGAAGGATGGTGTGCAGTGTTAGTATGGAGAGTTGAATTTTCAGTTTGGCATCACTATTTTTGGAATAGAAAGGCATCACTGGAATGGGACTTTTGAGTACAGATAGGAAGGAAGAGCATTTCAGGTAAACGCAGAAGTCCTGAATCTGGAGCTTGTCTGGCAAGGTCGAGGGGTAGCAAGAAAGCTGCTTAGTTAAGATCAGACTGAAGTGGGCAGGGGAGGAGTAGGGAGCTGAGATTAGATAGAGGAATTCAGACCAGAGATGAGCTTAGTCCAGGGTGATGAAGGTGGAGATGCTGAGATGTGAACGGAATCTGACTATCTTTTGAAGGTAAAGAAGGCAGCATATATTGGTAGAACAGCTAGATTGGGAGATGTGTAAGAGCCAAAGCTCTATACTAGTTTGGATCCACTATAGGGCTGGAAATAATGATATTCTCATGGTAAGCACTTCAGAAATATTCAGTATTCTTAGACTTTGAATATACATTAAGGTTTGCTAGATAATCCATGCAGTTAGCACTTGATTTTTGTTTGTAACCACTGTCTGAGTTTAACCAAATTATACTCTGAGAAATGCAAGATAACTCACTCACTACTTCTCAGAAAAATTCATTTTATTCTTATGCAATTCTTTTTTTTTTTTTTTTATGAGACAGAGTCTCACTATGTTGCCCTCAGTAGAGTGCTGTGGCACCACAGCTCACAGCAACCTCAAACTCCCGGGCTTAAGCAAATCTCTTGCCTCAGCCTCCCAAGTAGCTGGAACTACAGGTGCCCGCCACCACATCTGGCTATTTTTTGTTGCAGTTGTCATTTTTGTTTAGCAGGCCCTGGCTGGGTTCAAACCTGCCTGCCTGGATGTATGTGACCAGTGCCCTAACCACTGAGCAATGGGTGCAGAGCCATCTGATGCAATTCTCATCATGAGTATAACTGTTCTTTTAAAACCTGTAGTATTAAAAATAAATACAAAGAAGACAATACTAGGCTTATTTCACTTTTCAAGTAAGGTCTTTTTGTATTTCTATTCTGCCATTGAATGTAGTCTATATTACACCAATTATGATACACACACCAAAGAAAGAAATCTCTTAACAGTTTGCCCAAAACACTGATATGTAAGAAAAAGGTAGTGATGAAAACACTGGCCTGTGAAAATGTTCCCATGATAGATGTCTACCTTGTCCATGCAACACATTTTTAAGCAAAGTTTTGGTAATATGTGATCATTTAGACATAGATTTCCTATTCTTTTTTTTCCTTAGGAAGATAATAGAACTTTCTATTTTTTTCTTGAAATCTAGATATATTACAGATTCTCCATTTCATTAATCTAACTATTCTTTCAAAAATTAAATAAATTTGGGGCAGTGCCTTTGGTTAAAAGGAGTAGGACGCTGGCCCCATATGCCGGAAGTCGCAGGTTCAAACCCTGCCCCGGCCAAAAACTGCCAAAAAAAATAAATAAATACATTTGACTTTTTATAAATTATTCTTTATGACCCTGGGTAAGATTTTAATGATTAGGAATAATTTTAATTTTAAAAATACAGTATTTAAAAATCTGATTAGTAATCTGTAATAATTGCTGTCTTTCTGATGATATCACTCTAATAAGATTGTAGACAATATAAATCATTTTCTTTTTCAAAGTGTAAATTGGAAATGTATATATACATATATGTGTCCCCCCTTCTTGCAAACTTTCAGATCTTTCTGGTTCTTAAAACTTTTTTGATAACCTCATTATATATTATTACTCTATAGTATAATTTTTTCATTAAATCATAACTGTGTACAATTATGGGGTACAATGTGGTGATTTGGTATACAATGTGGAATGCTTAAATCAGATTGATTAACATAACCATCATCTCACTTACTTATTTGTGGTAGTAACACATTTATACTCTAAGTAGTTTTCAAATGTACCATTACATTATGCCCAATAGGTGAGGTTCCACCAAATAACCTCCCTCCTCCTTCCCTCCCCCTCCTTTCCCTTCTTCCTCTTCTCCCCTCCTTTTTTTCTGGACTATAGTTATGTTTTATCATTCATTTGGCTATGCAGGTGATGATATAATAGTTTCATAATAGTATTGAGCACATTGGATACATTTTTTTCCCCAGTCTTGAGATACTTTACGAAAAAGAATGTGTTTCAGTTCCACCCAGGTAAACATAAAAGCTATAAAGTCTCCATCCTTTTTTATGGCTGCATAATATTCCATGATATACATATCACCACAATTTGTTAATCTATTCATAGCTTGGTGGGCATTTGGGCTGATTCCATTACTTGGCAATTATGAAGTATAATTTTTTTGTAATAAATAAATTTGATTTTGGAAATAATTCCCACATTTTCAAATCTATAGATACTTTTTTAATCTGATAACTTGGCCTATAGCACTGGGAGAAGAAAAGGCAGACTGTCCGCCTAGATTTTACTTCACATCAAAAAAAAACAAAAAACTGTATTTGGAATGAACCATCAAGAACTCTAAAAACATATTCCTCCCACCTAGGAACTGTTTTTGAAACATTTCACCAACTCATAGCCTGGAATTTTGTTTTGATACATGTGTTTGTTCTTCAAGTATATTTTTAGAAGTCATTCCACTTGAAGGAGAAATAAAGCATAAAAACATGAGGTGAGAGAGTTTTTTTTCCTTTCTGTGACCTATTATAACATCAACCTATCTCTTTTCTTATTCTACTTATTGCAAATATAATTCAGAAGTGATTGGTTTTTGTCCTTCATCTTTCTTTCTTAAGCTTCTATTTATTGTAGATTTTAATTGACTTGATATTATTCTATGGCTTTAATCCTTTCTATTTGTCCTGTCATCTTTTCTATGTATAATCTTGGGGATAGAAGTCTTTTTACATAGCAACAATTTTTTTAAAGAGTAAAGCAGCAAACTTCCTAAGTAATGTAAGTTGGGAAATTATCTCTGTCCTTTCAGAAAAAAATTCATAAGGCATATGGGCAACTTAAATTGCTTTAGAACAAGTGAAACTTGCCTTTAATAATAACTTTGAGGTGGTCATGAAAATGCCTATACTTTCTAAAGGGCCAGTGTTTTAAGATTCAATATCTGCCAAGTATTAATAGCTGATGAAGTCCTTTATGAAAATCAGATTTTGCTGTGAAGAAAAAGAGGGGAGAGCACAACACTGCTGAAAATGGCATGACATGCAGGAAATTGTATCCTTTATACTATTAAACAACTCTGTTTCTGTTATCATTTTCCTTTCTGAAAGCCACATCACCAACCCTGGGACACCACAGTTCCCTCTAGGCAGCCTCACCAGCCACACTGGCTCTAGCCATTTCCCTATACTGGATCTCCTAGCACTGATTTTATCCTATCCTTCTCTTCTTTTGGAGTAATTTAATGTTTTGTATCAATTAAGATTCCTGAATTTTTATCTTTTCACTCAGTAAGTTTCCCATATACTATCTGACCAAGAATTTGTCCTCAGATCTGCTTTCTTTGTAAAGCGGAAGGGTTGTAAAAGAAAAGTACTAAGCATAGTGCTTTGATTTTGCCTGATTTCAGAGGTTTCTTTCTTTTTTGCTTTTTTTTTTTTTTTTGCTCTTAGGTACATATTTATTTTACATGAATAAATATAAAGTACAATATCATAGTTAACATTTTTAAAATATGAAATAATATAGTATTCATGAAGAATATTGATCAGAAAACACAAGGTAGTATTTGAATTAACTTATTAGTATTATGTTTATGCTGCCCATTTTCAACATTTGTAATTCTTTCGATTCTTAAGCTGCCTTCATATATTTTTATTTTTATTTACTTGCTTTTTTTTGTGCCTTCATATATTATACATGGCTTGGAGTACACATGTAAGTGCTGATCTCTCTCTACTATCTCTACAACCTCTCAGTTACTTGTGTTATATTTTCTATTTCTAGGATAATAGATTTCTTAGACGTTTCAGTAAAAGCATAGGAGTATCCATAGCAAGGAATCTGGACGTGAAACACAAGATGGCCAAGAGCATAAATGTATTTGGAGGTCCTTGGGTGAAGTGATGGCTCTTGTAAAAGGGAGCTCCCCTCAGATGCTTGCTTAACTCCAGAGTCCAGGCAATGCAAGGTGCCTTGAAAGTGAGGGTTGGGTAGTGGGTGCTGATGACTCAACTGCAACAGGGTTCCTGTACAATTAAACAATGTCCCCAATTTGCGGCCATTTGTTGTACTGTCATTCATTCTTAAGGGGACAGTCTGTTCAATGGCCTTCCAAGGCTCCACTGAGCTCTCTTTTTCCATGATTTTTCTCCCAATACTTCTCTAATCCTTTGATTCCAAATAATTTCTACAATCTAAAATATAGAGCCTTTCACTATTTCCAAATCCCAACCTCTCAAACAGATCTTTCCACTGCCTATGGGTAGCAGCTTTTAAAAGGCACAGACAGACAAATATGTAATTTCTTCATTCTTAATTTTGAAATGAATACTCTATTGCCTTTGATTATATTTTTCAAGAATTTCATTACTAAAATGAAAATGTATTTTCAACAGTTTAGTTGAAATTCCAACGCTTTTCAAATACCTCTATCTCACAAATTTGCTTGTCAGAAAGGGTTAAAGATTGCCTACTTCATGCAAAACGACACTGTAGAGTTGTTAGAAACAGACGCCATAACAAATTTCTGTGAGAGAATGACTTATTTGCTTTTTGTACCACTGATTCACAAACTGTGTGCTCATAGACATCACCTGAGGAGCTCTAAAAAAAAACCAATGCCAAAGACTCACTCCAGGTTTGTATCTTGGTTGTGCATTAGAGCTTTTAAAACTCACTTCAGATCAATTGATCTGGGGCGAGGTCAGAATTTTGGAGTTTTCATAAAGCTCTAACGTGAAACGTACCTACAAACCACTAGTCCAGTCCCTTTTTATCCAATTTCTTTGAATTATGGAGAAAAAGAAATGTTCATCTCATAACCTATGTAGCCTATATTTTAAGATAAACTCTACCCTATGGTATAACTGCTTTCATTTGGTTATTTCAGATAGTAAGTTTCCAAGGCCGCTTTGATTTTTTTAAACAAATAATCAGAGACATGTTTGAAAATATCAGATTTGTCTTAAGAATAAAAAAAGATAAGAGGTACATACATGCTTCAACATTTTCCCTCTCTTATAGAACAGAAGGAATTCAAAGACAGCTCAGCTAATCCATCCAGATTGTTTCCCAAAAAGGTTTAATTTATGTTATGTAGCAGAAAAGTTGCTATAGGATGGGCTCATTTACATGCAGAATAATAATGTCACTGCCAGCTATTTATGAAATACCTATTTAAAAAAATTAACTATCAAGGTGGCACCTGTGGCTCAGTGAGTAGGGCGCCAGCCCCATATGCCAGAGGTGGCGGGTTCAAACCCAGCCCTGGCCAAAAACTGCACAATAAATTAAAAAAATTAATTATCAAATGTTTAAAGAGACAATGTGGGAAATGATTTTGAGCACTCCAATTTAAATCTCCTTAGGACAGTCCTGACTCTAAACTTCGAATTTGTTCTTCTAACAGTTTCCCGTGGATACTTAGTAACAGAATTCATTACTTTATTCCTTGCTATCATGGATCTTAAAATTATATCTTTGACTCAGATATAACAACACTCTTCCAAAGTTTGGTCTCCTGGCAACATCAGTAACTACCAGAAACTTTTTAGAATTTCAGATTCTCAGTACTGCCTCAGAACTACTAATTTAGAAAGTTTGAATGTGGCATCCAGAAACCTATGGTTTAATAAACCCATAATTTAAAGCCATATTAAGGTTTGAGAACCACTGATATAGAAGAGACAGACATTTATATTCGTATTCTGGCCCTAGAGAATGTTTTAGTTTGATTGGATCCTAAAGAATACTTTGGAAATTAATCTATTCCTAAATCAGGATCCATTTTTTTTAGTGTCTGCCCTGGGTAGAGTAACATAGCATCGTCTTAGCTCACAACAACCTCAAACTCTTCGACTTAAGCGATCCTCTCACCTCAGCCTCTCGAGTAGCTGGGACTATAGGTACTCACAATGGTGCACAGCTGGTTTTTCTATTTTTAGTAGGGACTGGGTCTGGGTCTTGTTCAGGCTGGCCTCCAACTCCTGAGCTTAAGGGATCTACCTGCCTCAGCCTCCCAGAGGGCTAGGATTACGGGCATGAGCCACAGCGCCCACCCCTAAACCAAGACCAGAACAGACGTACTTTAAAAACCTCTAAAAGGGTTAGGACCACAATACCTGAACAATACTTTTAATATCTTTGACTTGCATTAGTTTCTTGTTTACTGTACAAGTAAATAACCAAGATCACACTTAATGCTTTTGTTTTATCTGAACTTAGAATGATTTTGGTCTTAATATGAATACGTGCAGGCAATTTTTTTAAAAAGCTGTAAGACAAGAATGAAGACAGATTCCTAACAGCCTGGTCTCTTCCAGGAATTTATATTTGCTCTCTTCCTGTCAAAAATAATACTATCCATTTCACATTCTAAACGCATTACCCTTCTTTGCCCCTAAGAAATATCTCAAGGGAAGCTTAATGCTTAAATCTGGTGAATAATTTCCCTCCTTCATGCTGCTCACATTTCTGTCTTCTTCATCTTCTAGCTCATGCATCTCACATCACCTCATTTCCCTCTGTGATTTTCCTTACAATTGACCTCCTATTCTTTTCTATGACAAGAAGTTTGCCCTGTCTTCTTAGGATTCTCTCTTATAAACAATATACTGCATCCATGTGCAGAATTATTAAACACCCTTATCTTAGTCCAAGTTCTAAAAACAGAACCTGAAAAAAAGCTTAAATTCTAATATTTTATAGAGGGGACAGTATGAAATCTTAGGAAAGTAAGTGATGAGGGAGGGGAGGGACTGAGGCCAAAAAGAAAATTTACACCCAGTGAAAGAAAAATAAATGTAACACAGTGTATTATCAAGCTGGTTACAGCTTTATAAGAAAAGGCACCTGTTTAATCGATCACACTGAGCATCCCTGGAAAGCTTCAAGTCACTTAACCTCAGGAGTATAAAGAAAGAAGAAAATGAAGAGTATAAAGGAAGAAGAAACTGAGATGCTTTATCTACTTACTACATCGTGCTGGTCTAAGCTTTCCATACAGAATAGTAACTCCTAAAACATCTAAGCCATGTTGATGAGATTCTTCAGGCCACCACAAGGAAAATCATATCTTTCCATCCATTCTAGCAAACACTATCTAACCAAGAAAGGGTTGGGTAACAAAAGTTTTCATGGAGTTTGAGTATCTGTGCTGTGATGGCACCTGCTCTGGGAACTTATGGAAACCCAGTTTCCCATAGGAGGCAAGGAGAGCTGTAAGTGTTAGGAGATGTGTTCCTGAAAGTAATGGATAAGGCTTTATGTTAATAAAGTGGGAAATTCTTCAGGTGGTAGTAGTGGAGGCATATTGGTTCAAGAGATTCTGGGGAAGTACATAAACTGGGTGAACCAATTGTGCCTCTCCAATTTATTTGCATACTGAAAGTAAAGGTGAAAATCCAATCGTTGCCAGTTGTAATCTCCTGTAAAGTTCTTTTTCTTTTTTTCTTTCTTTTTTTTTTGAGACAGAGCCTCGCTTTGTTGCCCTCCATAGAGTGCTGTGGCATCACAGCTCACAGCAATCTCCAGCTCTTGGGCTTAGGTGATTCTCTTGCCTCAGTCTTCTGAGTAGCTGGGACTACAGGCACCCGCCACAATGCCCGGCTATTTTTTTGTTGCAGTTTGGCTAGGGCTGGGTTCTAACCTACCACCTTCAATATATGGGGCCAGTGTCCTACCCACTGAGCCACAGGCACCACCCAAAAGTTCTAAGTACTTCTATGATTGATGCATTTTTCCTGGTTTTGGGCCTGTGATAGGTATTCATCATCTTTGCTTTTATCAGAACTCCAGATTCCCATCATCATGAGCAAGCATTGAGTATCATCTGTGCTGCTTGAATGGTAAGATAAACTAGAACTTCATTCCCTAGGAATCTAAGCCCTTTTTAACCTTGACCTTATTCATATGGTGCCACAAATTGCCCATTTATACTAATCTCTTGGTAAAGAAGCATCAAGATACATTTGAACTCTCTGGCTGTAAGATATACTCTCCCCTGTTCCCTTTGTGCAGTAGTGTCCTTACTCTTCATAGTAATCAAAGTATTTTCTGTTATCCAATTCAGTAATTGTTTGCCTCCTTTCCCACTGATAGTCATTGACAAATATATGATTTCCTGATGATATAATGTCTGATGTGGACAAGTGATAGTTGAACCTTTCAATTCAGTGGAATCTATAATGCGCACCTGTCAGGTTATTCTGCCTCTGAGACCTACAGCATTTAATCTGGCACAGCTAAGGATTCCACAAGTGTGTCAGTGAGGAGGCTGGTGAAATGGGTCAATCCTATATTCTGTGTATTCTATATATTAAAGGTAAAGGGCCATACGTTTTCTGTTGCTTCAGGGCATGCACTGTACTTGGGAACTGCTGCTACCTGTGTATCTGATGACTCCTAGGCTGCCATCTGTATATCTGATGACTCATACATTTGTTTTGAGTTGAAACTATTGGTCTAGTTTGTGTTACAAATTACACTAACACTTGAGTCAAACGACAGAGGTTCGATAATGCTGTAGGTCCTCAGTGTGGAGTCTCTGATAAGGCCCCATAGGAGAGTTGCACAACCGGCCCCTAAAGTTCTGATAATAAGCAGTACTCTACCCAGCAAAGATCTATTCAAATATCAGAAAAACAGCTCCTGACATTCTTCTGAACCTTTATAAAGACTGAACACTGCCAGGTGGTCAAGAGATCAGAGCTGCTCATCATAAACCAGGTATTAGCAAGTCCGTTGAGTTGTAAATTTGCACTGAAGACAAACAAGGTTGGGAGGAGGCTAATAAATTGACTCCAGAATAAATCATGTAAGAGATTGTTATGTAGTGAATACTTGTGTTACCCTCAAATTCAAATATTGAAGCCATCACTCTTAATATGATGGTATTTGAAGGTGAGGCCTTTCAGAGGTAATTAGGGTTAGGTGAGATCATGAATATAGGACCCTCATGATGGAATTAGGGCCCTTATGAGAAGAAACACCAGAGAATTTGCTTTCGTTCTATAAGCACACAAAGGAGAGGTCATATGGACACAAGCCAAGAGAAGATGCCACAGAATGAAACCCGCCTTGTTGGCAACCTTGACCTTAGACTTTCCAGCCTCTAGAACTGTGAGAGGTAAATTTATGTTGTTTTAACTCTATAGCACTTTGTTACAGTAGCCTGTAATACTTGATACAGAGCTCAAAACAGCACAACCAAAACACAAAAAACTTACAGGTATAAAAACTTAGAACATTAGAGATAAAAGGGATCATGTTGAATTTACCAGCTCATCTTATTAGGTAATTTGCAGAGTTCTTCTTCAGAGATTAGCAGAAATAGGGAATTCACAGTGTCCCCCAAAGAGCTAATGACTGAATGGGACTAGCCCAGGGTCATCTTCTAATGTTCTTTCCATTAAAGGACCTGGTTGCATTTAAAGCTATAGAATGTGAATCAAAATCTAGAAAGCTCCACTTCACAAAACTGGCTGCTTGCACAAGGGTGGTATTCACCATTCAATTTAATACACCATCCAATACCTTCCCAATATTGTTCTCATGGAAGGTTTTTCTGATGTCATAAAACATATAATTTCTATAAAAATGAATGCCTTTTAACTTATGCAAAATCTTTGTGAAAGAATTGGCAGATCCTTTTTGTGTCTAATGTGAATGGAGAACACAAAAAGGTAAAAACAAAACAGAAAAGAGAAAAGAGGCAGGTCTAGTTAGATATTTGTTTATTTAACTTAAAATGAGTGCTTATATTCCTCAGACAGGGGTGTGCTTTAAAAAAAATGGGAAAAAGAGTAATTATATAAATTTTACTCTATTAGTGTGCCATAAATATTAACTCATAACAAAGTTTATAACAAACTTATGAAGTTCCAATACTATCCTCTTTTTACAGATAAGAAAACTTCATGACCTTGAACTACTTGTTTAGTATATGTGCTGCTGAAGCAAACACAAACAACTTGTTTAATCTTTTTTTTTTTTTTTTGAGACAGAGTTTCACTAAGTTGCCCTCAGTAGAGTGCCTTGGTGTCACAGTTCACAGCAATCTCCAACTCTTGGGCTTAAGTGATTCTCTTGCCTCAGCCTCCCAAGTAGCTGGAACTATAGGCACCTGCCACAACACTTAGCTATTTTTTATTGCAATTGTCATTGTTGTTTGGCAGGCCCAGGCTGGGTTTGAACCGGCCAGCCTCGGTGTATGTGGCCGTCACCCTAACCACTGAGCTATGGTCACTGAGCCTTGTTTAATCATTTTTCTGTCTCAGTTTTCTAATCTGAAGTTGACTACTGCACTACAGTAATGCAATAAAATCCTTATTTTCAGGAAATCCTGGCAGGAAGTGAACAGTGGAAGATATTTCATTTTCATAGGTCATCCTGAGTGTCACAATTCAAAAGTTTTTAAATGATCACAAACCACAAAAATCCTTACCAAAGTTTAGCCTTTTACAAGATTCACAAATGATAAAGGAGGATTAACTCTTCTTCATTCATAAAACAATGCTAAAGTAAAATTAATGTTTTTAGGAACTAAAATATATGACAAACCTGCTGTAAAAATATTTGTGATTAATAAAAGAAGTCTTCAAATGACAGAGAAAATAAGTTTACAGTTGCCGAAAATGACCCGGATTGGAGGCAATAAGAACACACTGTTTTATCTGAGTTGACCTTGTTAATATCACCACTGAGACTCCCTTCTTAGGAAAAAGCTAAAACCTGTTTCCTCAAAAGTTTTAACTCTAAGGAAATCAGCTTACAGAGACAATAATATAGTAATGATAGGAAAGTATCTCATCTGAAAGACTCAGTGGGGGAGAAAACCATCCTCCTGGCTGTTGGCAGACTGCGTTAAGCAATGGACCATGATAGAGAACAGTAACCTTCTACTGTGCACTAAGTGCACAACTCAGAAATTTCCATACCCTGGAAATTCCCTATGAGACCAAAAGATGACAGTGGGAGACTTAACAAGTAACACATTTTCTAAATAGGTGTGTGGCTGTCATATAGTGTAGAAACATCAGTACATTCTGCAAAAGATGGTGCCTGACCTTTGTCTCCTTACTATACCCAACTGGCATGCCGAATGGCACTGCAAAAGAGGAGCTTTCTGTCATGGCAGTCTTGAGTTTTGCAAGCAAGAAAAGAAGTTTTTGTGCTCTCAACTCAGTAAGTATCTAGCTTGTTAATGCACATTTTAAGCTTCCTCCCTTTCTTGTTTTACTTCCTTATCTTCTAAGGATGTACCAGAGAATAAATCAAAATATTTTATTTAGGTTCTGTCTTTTGGGAAACCCTACCAACACATACTAACATTGAATTTTTTTTTGAAAGGGTATAAGATTCTGTTCTATTCCAAAAAAAGTAGAAATTAGATTTTGGGGAAGGCAGACTAATAGTCTATATCGAGTATTGTTATCAAAGGCCCACTTAAAGCAGTGGGAGGCTGAAAATTAGCAAGCCAAGGGAAATCTGAAGGGACTAGGAGAACCACAGCCTGTTCTCATAGCAGGAAGTTTGATCAGCATACTGCTCCTGTCACTTGTGATGAAAAATGTCTTTCATCTAGCCTCATGTCCTTGTATCCCTTGTTCAAGAGTCAAGATCATGAGACTGAGCAGTTGATTGGCTGAATCTAAATGATGGACCTAACCTAATGGCATGTTCCTGTATTTCCAGCTCCTCTGGGACTATCTGACGTGAGAGGATTGATTGCCCGCAGGGGTCAGTCACATCACTACATCCCACCTGGGAGACAGAGTGAAAGCTCATCTGTAAAAATTAAAAATAAAGTGAGATTTGACATTAATAAGTTTGTTTAGTATTCATTCCTGTTGAAACAAAGAATTTTTACTTTTCTTTTTTAAGAGGATAGTCCATATTGTTGCCTTAGAACACATGAGTGTGACTATGCAATGGAATTTCTTAACAAAGCAAATATTGGTAGTGAATAACAAACAATAAAATTCAGAAAAAAATAGTTCTGAAAACAAGACATAGAAAAATACTATTCACCGTCATCACTTTTGGATCGAAGAATCTGAGTTTCAGAGACATGTGAAGAATTTTAATTACTGTCAAAAAGTTATTTGTTCATATATTGAGCATAGGAGAATATTTTATTTTAATGTCACAAAACAAAGTTTTTATCATGAAATTTCTCTCTGGTGTTGTTTTAGAATTGGCAGTGTCAATACATAGAGTTTGATGGGTCAAGGTGCTGCTATTACTTTTATGTTAAAAATATATCACATTTAATTGGATTTCTCAAACTACAATTTTCCAGAGCACTATGAACACCAGTAATTCATTTATAAATCATATCGTTTGTTTTTTTCTGACTACTTCTTTTCAACTTTAGTGAACTGTGTGGGAGATTTAATTTGGGTTGTAAGAATGAAGTTATGCTAATTAATATTTCAGATTTTAGAGATTTAAAGATTCTTTAATGCTTATGACCTTTTTATTTTCAACACTGCTTAGTAAAATATAATGTTACCTACTTAATAGTCCGTAGTAGGTGAAATCGATTTTGCATTCTATGTATCTTTAGATATAACTAATGAATTGTCACATTAGAGTAGGGCACAGGAGACTTTTTTTCAAGTAGCCATATAATATTTTAGGTTGGGCATGCCATGTGGACTCAGTTGCAACTATTCAACTAAGTCTGCCATTGTAGAGGCATTACAATAGGCATATAGGCCTATTTTATAGGCCCATAAAAACAAACATTAAAATAGACAAATAACTTGCATCTTTGTTTTACTAAAGTGCTATTTACGAAAATAAGAGGCAAAATGGGTTTAGTTCATGGGCTGTACATTGCTAGTACCTGGTTTAGTGGATAAGTTTTCACTATGAATGAAGAGGGAATTGATAATCTTTCCTTAATAACAGAGGGAAAATCTAAGCTTTACTCTTTTAATGCTTCTGTAAAGTTTTATGAACAGGGTAACCTGGCTACCCCCTTCCTTATTCAGATAGTATTATTGTCCATACAGCTACACTGCAAATTGGGTTCTTAAATTAGGTGGTCATCTCTATTTGTTGGGAAAATTTAAGTCATTTTTGGTCTTACTTTCCTCTACCTCATCCAAGTTTCACCTAACATATAAGAATAATGTGTATCATAATTTTGGTTATTAGGTATGATTTTTAACAGTACTTATATCCTTGATCTATAAGCATAAAATGTCTCAGGTTTCAAAGAAACATATTTTACTATGTTTTTCTATAACATTATATTGTGTCTTTTGAAAAAGGAAGTCTATGGTACATACCTCTGAGATACTCACTAATATCTGAAGATGCTTTCATTTTCGGATTGCTAAGCAAAAAAAAATAGTGTAAATATAAACACAGTATGTCGCATGTGGATATTAAAGAAAGTACAAAACATACTCACCTGGCTAAGTGCATCATTCATGCAGCAAGATTAATTCCATTGCAAAGGTGTTAATTTGTGGTATCATTGAATTATTTCTCTTAGGAAACAAATTTAAATTGGTAAAAATAAAGTATCATTTGCCATTCTTTCCTGTAAAGTAAGCGTAAGTGATGTTTATAAGTAATTTTCCCATAATTGCAAATGTTCTGATTAACACAATTTTACTTAAAAGCACAGATACAAGCTTTGGAAGGAAGAAATTATGAAACATGTAAGATGAGTTAATGTATGCAGATATCTGGGATCTGCATAGTTGGGAACACAAACCCCACATCTTGGAAGGTTGTTTTTGATTCCTAGGTTAACAATTTATGATTGGTTCTATAAAAGAAAGACATCACCCTAACAAGAGTTTTCAAAATAAGGTGCTTTCCAGTGTTCAGAATGGCCCCACTTGACAGATGACATGTGAAATGTAGGAGAACAAATTCCAGTTGGCCTTCATGAAGTGGTATTGCTGTTTCTCTTGATGTTAACCACTGATTGTGAAGAAATATGTAATCGCTACAAATACTCATTATGCTTAACATTGTACCCCATTGCTCGCTAGGTGACTGTGACTGAGGTAAAGTAAATTTTATGTGTGGGAAACACATATCAAAGACATCTGAAGGTATGCATAGAGAAAAGGATGTCCAGGACAGGGGCAAAAGTTACCACCTGTCACACAAAGCTAGGTGGGGATTTGTATTGTGGCCAGGGCAGAGATCAACGGAACAGCTGGAGCCCTGAGCTACCGGCAGGAGGGTTTGTACCCTAACCATGGAGGGAAATGCCTCCAGATAAGAGGCACATTCCTCTTATAAGGGGAACATTCCTCTTTTCCAGTTCTCCCTGAGAGAACTGACGCCACTGTGTCTGCTCCACAGAGAGACTAGAGGGAGTTGAACCTCCCCCAAGGGATCTGTGTGCGTGACCACAAACAGGAGGCGGCCGCCACACAAGGCTAAGGTTTTGGATTTCTCAAGGCCTCCCCAACCTGTAAAGTTACTGATCATAGATAGAATAAGAACTAACAGGCTTACTCAGAGAAACTGCCGATGTTTTCATGCCCTTCCTCAGTTTACCTTCTAGGCCAAATGAGAAACTAGCCTTCAACAAAAGCTGGTGGAACACTCAGGGCCAATCACTGGAAACCCACAAGCTAGCAATGATCCTCAGTGTCCCAACTTTGAAAATTCTGTTCTGTGTCTCCTTTTTTATTTCTCGAGCTTTTCGCTTTCTTTTTCCTTAGCCAGTCGCTGCCAGATCCACAGGTCTTAAAGAACCCTGTCCCTGGGGTAGGACCCCAGCAACATGGCTCAGCAGATTCTATCCTCTGTGGTGAGAGTTTCCAGGCACATGTGGAGAAATCAAAATGGTTTCTCTCAAGATGTAAATAGAATCTAGCCCTCACAGTCTGGGAGTTAGACACAGTGAATAGACTTTCTATGGCAAAATCCTCTTTGCTTTTCCTAGGAACCTGTGCCCCAAGAAACTTCAGAAACCACGTGGGACCAATCAGGAGCTCTCTCTGATATTCTGGGCATTGTAACTTCTCAGTGAAGTTGGAACTAATTAGGTTTCCTCTCAAGATAATTCAAGAAGTCCGTCGAGTGTCATTCTCTAAGCCATTAATGGCATTATCTCTTTCATTTCTATAATTTTGTTTCGCTTGTGAAATTAGTCTTTTCAGACCAGGATTCTGGAAACCCAGAATTCTCTGTTTGAATCAATCTCAGGATCCACTCTTCATGTAGCCAGCTGTGATGTCCTCAGTGACAAGGAAAAACAGTTCTCTACTGTGCAGACTGGCCTCTGGGCAAGCAGGTCATTTGAGGCTTTGAGATGGAAGAACAGTCCCAACCAGATATTTAGAGAAAATTATCCAATTTCAGGATTCAGAACTTTGAATCATCATGTTTTCTATTAATCTCACAATAGCCCAGTTCTGTAAACAACTATTTTAAATTGCACATGAACTTGATGGCCACTCTGTATTTGGCCCCTGGAGACTATTCTACCCCAACTGGGCCCCAGAAACTATACTTCCATTTTTTTTTTTTTAAAAAAGCATCTTCTTTATGTTAAAGGCTAATCTTTAAGGTGGCTGAAAGAATTTTCAGACGCCTGGGAGATAAAGTAGGCAGCACCCCTAAATTGATCTGTCTGCTGCTTCAAAAGGATAGGAATGGAACCCTATTATTTATGATATTTCAGGTAACTTTTGGGCTAATCATTAATGTTGCACTAAAAGTAGGCTGCTGCTCACTAAAAATTTTCCCAAGCTGTGGAAAATCTGCCTCTTGTCATCCCTACAATATATCTCAAGTTTTCTTTTCAAATGTTTAGAAATCAAATCTTTTTTTTTTTTCTATTTCAAGTCAAGTCCCTGTGGAAAGAAAGCTAGATATATAAGATGTTAAATAGATTTATTCTTGCTTTTTATGAAACTGAGTATGAACCTTCATCACCTCTGAACTGCAGAGACAACTTCAACAAGTACCTTAAACCAAAGTTTTCCAAAGTGCAATGGCCATAGAAAAATCCCCTGGGTATCTTTTTAACAGGCAGATTGTGATTCAGGGAGTCTGATGTGGTGCTAGAGATTCTGAATTTCCAGCAAGCTCCCAGGTGATGATAGACCATGCACTTCACTTTCAATAGCAAGGAGCTAGATATTCTGGGTGGACAAATAAATTCTGGTCAAAGCCCTGGCAGGAATAAGCTAGCTCACCCTTTATCCCTTTCCATTTTGGGTTTAGCTTGGTGTGAGCAAAAGTACCCACTTTGGGGTGCTTTAGGTTCTCTGAGGCAGAATCAAATATAATCTTTTTTGTATGTGTGATCTTTGAAGAGAGTTTGGACTGTCTCTGCCTACAGCCCAAATTGCTACATTTAGCTTTTCCCATGCAGCTTGCCTTGGATTGGTCAAGAACAATGCACTTTTCACCAGCCACCTTTCTTGCTTCCAGATCCACAAAGAACTTAAACACCCACCTCTAGTACCCCAGGCCATGCACTTTTTTGGAAAATTCAACAGTGCATACTCAAAAGGAAAATCAAACTGCAAAATGGGTTTGAGGCCTATTAGCTGCCTTCCTGTCATCTCAGTTTAGTTTATCTGAACGATTGCACAGAGAAGCCTGGGTATTTGATTGCTGTAACCCAAAAGAAACTCCACTGGAGAAGTCGGCAACTTCCTCTACCCGATCTTCACTCTGACCGGGGTCTTTCTATAGCATATTGCTGTTGCCATACTCTGTGCTGGTGAACATGCCAGGGTCGTGATCAATCGTAGCTAAGAAAATGAAATAATTCTGGAAAAGTTTCTACAGCAGGGAAGCTACTAAGACATTTTCCCCCACCCCTACAGGAAGAGAGACCATGTCATAAAAACTTAGTTGATCGGCCTTACAATGTATTTCATTAGAGGCCAAATTGGTAGCTTTGGTTGTTCCAACATAATGTATCTCCTAAAGGGATTAGCAGCATGGGTGATTTCAGGAATAGATGAGGAAGAGAAAAATAAGGTGCAGGTATCATTTATTAAATCTTCCACTGGAAAGGAAGGCCCTAATTAACTAAGCAATGATATATGCTCAACCTCCCCTGTGTGCTCTGCAAGAGATATCATGAGAAATGGAGCTTAGATGAGACATAATCCATAGAGCATACACTTGTCACAACATTCAGCTGCTGTTAGAAAATGGCATTTCTAAGTAAAATTAAAGGAAAATATTAGAGTCTTTCCACTACTTGAACATTATTAGTGTTGGCCTGACAATTCCTGACAGCCAGTCAGACCACTGTGTTCCTTGCTCCCTGGGCATTTACTAATTATGAATAATAATTCTATTAATCATGTACTTGAAACAAGTACATTATCCAGAAGAACATCATTATCAGTTGGATCAAAGAGCCTTTCAGAAAGCCCCCGTGTGGCTTTGTTTTCAGCTTCCCCATTTGCAGCTGTCCCCAGGTAGCTTTAAGAAGTCAGAAGTGAAGGGCTTAGCTCCTGGCACAGAAAGACACCCATCAGTAGCAGGATTTGAAAATAAAGCCACTTCCCGTGAAGGAACTGGTTCTTTTCACTTATTTAGACTTGTCGGCTTTTTGACTTTGATACTCCGTGGGTGACCACCAGGGGACGCTACAGACTGACAGTGAGCATTTGCTCATCTTTGCAAAGCTTACAAAGGACAGCTCCTTTCTCAGCAGCTACTAAGAGTTTCTGACATTCATATTTCATTCCAGCTACCAACTGGATGGCTCTGGTGTATTTAAATGTCCTGATTCTGGAAGCAAGCTTATCACAACTATAAAATTATCCTAAATTGACTGGCAAGTGAAAGTTGTGATTTACACAGAGCACCCTCCCAACATTCATATTTTTGTGAACAATTAATTTCTAAAATCCCTCCCTTGTCTTTTCTTTTTTCCCCTTCTTTTTTTTTCCCTCCATTCCTCCCCTCCTTTCTTTCTTCCTAGTTTTTGTTGACATACGGATGCTTGGTTCCTTCAATCTGTAATACACCTTGCTCCCAGCAATTGCTGCAGTGTGCCAGAAAGGAGGTTATCTTTCTTGAGATGTCACTGGAGAGGCCGGTGCCAGAAAGTGATCCTTCAGTCTAATTAATCTAGCACGTGTCTTCTCAGTATCGTTTTATTTGTATTATCGTTTACCACTAGGAATTTTCTTCCTTCTTTCATAAAGAAGTAAACAGACAAATGAATTGATTTCAAAATCTAGTCACAGCCACCAGCAACAAGTGACACAAAGGCCATTTATATTGACACCAAGTGAGGGGAAGAATATAAACTGTTTTGTAATCAGTCATTCTGCTAAACACAACATTTCCTGTGATCCTTTTTGGCTGCAGTTGCTCTGTTAGGCTCTGTATTTTTTTGTGTAGGATGGGAAGGGAATGGAAAAATACACAGGGAAAGAAAAGATAGTCCCCTTTGTCAAGGAATTCATAGTTTATGTGACCAAAAGAATGCTTAACTGTGACTCAGAATCTTGTAAAGTCATATGACAACTCCAGCCCCATGTGTACTGATGTGGCTCTTCTAAACAATTGAGCTTGCCGGGTGTCCAGATATTTGGCTGTATAGAAGAGGTTGATGAGTATCTAATGAGGCACCACCTAACACTTACCACATCTGTAAAATTAAAGGAAAAGCTGGGGATATGAAAATTGAATGCACAATCAGCTGTGGGAGCCAGGAGTATGCACAGCTTAGCTCTCCTTTCAAAAAAAAAACTCACTGTTCAGCTGCAAGGGGTGAACTTGACAGACAGCTTCCAGCTGCATCAACGTCAGCATCCTCCTCAGTTTTTTGGCTGATGCCACACTCTTCCTGCACAGTCCCTGGTTAGTGGCTAAACAATGTGGCATTACTAAGAACACTATTGCCCAATGTAAGTGTCCTCTAAGAAGCAATCTTGGCTTCACGTATCCCTTCTGCGTTGGTTGGGACTTTGAAGATTTGCATAATAGACTAGAGCTCTCTCTCTGCCTTTATCTTTTCCCAGGAATTATCCCACAAAAATGTTCTTATAGTGACAAAAATTCTTTGCTTGACTAAATTTTAGTCAGACTTCTAAATCTTCTGCTGGACCCCTCTGTGCATTTCCTTGTAAACTTCAGATTTAGCAAAATTTCTGATAAATGATAAACCTGTACCCCTGGTTTCTGATTAGGTGCCTAATTCTTCACCACCACCCAGGTGATATCTGATCACTCTGGCCTGTTTTCCGTGGGAATTTTGTTAGGTTAGTTTAGCCAAAAGGTCCCTTACCCCTGATGTTTCCTCTTAATAATTTTTCTTCCATTGACCCTCACAAGGTTCCTTGGCTCTAAATTTCCATTTGTCCATGCTTTAATTTGGAGTTGAGCCCAATCTTTCTTCCTCATTTCAAGAATCTGTTGCAGTGATCCCTATATCTAGATCTATTTGTTTGTCTGTCTGTCTATCTATCTATCTATCTATCATCTATTTATCTATATTTCCTTAACAGTTACAGTGTCATGATTCAGATAACACCAGATTCATCACTGGACCCCTCACTCTTCTGTCCAGGACCTTAAATGCAGGCCTTTGAAGCCATTTCCTGCAATCTTGACTTATTGATGGGATATTAATTGATGAGTCAAACTCCTGAACTCCAGGCACGTTCTACAGAAGCTGGTAAAAAGATATTTTGATGGGTTTTTCAGAGACAGAGTCTCACTCTGTCACCCTGGGTAGAGTGCTGAGGTGTCATCATAGCTCACAGCAACTGTAGTCTTCTGGGCTCAAGTGATCCTCTTGCCTCAGCCTCCTGAGTAGCTGACACTACAGGCACCTGCCAGGACTCCTGGTTAGTTTTTCTATTTTGATAGAGATGGGGTCTCGCTCTTGCTCAGGCTGCTCTTGAACTCGTGAGCTCAAGAAATTCACCTGCCTTGGCCTCCTGAAGTGCTAGGATTATAGGTATAAGCCATTACTCTTTATTTTTGTTTTTTTTTTTAATTTCAGATTAATATGGGGGTACAGATGATTAGGTTGCATTGTTTGCATTTCTGAGGTATAGTCCAAGTTGTAGTTGTGCCCCTCACTCAGATATTTTGATTCTTAAAGTATACATACTCTGAAGCTGGATCAGAGTCCCAGGTTTATCTGGATAGGTATTTTCTAGCCTGAAAGTTCTCCTTCCTCTTATTCACTGACTCCTTGGGCTGCAAGGTCTTATCCCTGGCTTTCTGTGAGGCCAATCTAGTCTCTCTGTTATTTCTACTGGATCTTGGTTCTCCCATGAGAAGCATTGACAAATAAGTGATGCTAAATCTTAAGTGATATGTATGGGCATGATATTGATATGAGTATTTCAAAAATTAGATGAGATTCCTAGAAATATATTATCAGTGATAATTTCAATGATGACATTAAAGTGTTATATTCCTCATAAATAAACAAATTTTCTCATCATTTGCTTCATTATTGTAATGAATTATTATCACATTTTTGACTGTGGCCATTTTAAGTCTTTGCTATCTACAGAAAGTTATTGCTTTACTTTAATTCTTCTCTACCATGTAAAAGCATTTGCAATCAGCTAGAGTCAAAAAATGCTTCTTCTACTTCAAGGAGATGCATGAAAAACAATCTGACAAATACTCTGGGATACAAATTTATGATTACTTTAAGATCATACTTTTGGACTAGGTAAGAATTTCAAGAATTCTAATAAACTGATGGCTTCATAAAGTTTCCAGTCACTAATTAAGAACTAATTAAGTGTTACTAAATGAACTGATTAGGATAATTTTTAATGACTTTATTTGAAAGATTGCTGGTTCTTTAAATGTTTTGTCCAGATTTAATGAAACATTTTTTCTTTCTTTTTTTTTTGCAGTTTTTGGCTGGGGCCAGGTTTGAACCCACCACCTGTGGTATATGGGGCTGGCAACCTACTCCTTGAGCCACAGGCGCTGCCCAAACATTTTTTTCTTTTTCTTCTTCTTCTCTCTCTTTTTTTTTTTTTTGTGGAGACAGAGTCTCACTCTATCACCCTCGGTAGAGTGCCGTGGCATCACACAGCTCACAGCAAACTCCAACTCCTGGGCTTAGACGATTCTCCTGTCTCAGCCTCCCAAGTAGCTGGGACTACAGGCGCCCACCACAATGCCAGGCTATTTTTCTGCTTTTGCAGTTCGGCTAAGGCTGGGTTTGAACCCACTACCTTCGGTATATAGGGCCGACGCCCTACTCGATGAGCCACAAGCGCCACCCAACATTTTTTTCTTTGAAGTTATCTGTAGCTTACAGCAATTTGGTAAGTTATGTTTTTGTGAACAAAGAAATGGAAACATTTACTTTATCGCCCCACTTGATCCCTCCATAGTTAGGAAACTGTTTGTGAGTATTATTATTTATATGGCAATATAGCCATTTGCAAAAGTTCACTTAAAATCTGTTCTCCTTGTAATAGGCTACAATTGGGAGCATCAAGGCTTTAATTGGAATGCCTTATTTTCAATAATGACCAGTAGCTTTAGGGAGCTAAAGTTGACTTTGTGGATCCAATAAAGTCTCCCCTTATTAAAACTGGACTGGGGGGTCCCAGCCTTACAGGTGAGTAAGGAATGTCACTTTCTGATATGTCCAAGAATCTATAACTGATTCTAGATCTACCCGAATCTATAACTATTAGAGATATAGCTTAATGAAACACCCTTGTTTTGGCTTCCTATCCTTGAGAGATATTTACAAGTCCAATCTAAGATTGTCAAAAGTTCCAGCAAAGCAAACTGAAAAAAAGCCCATCTGGTCATCAGTATTTTGCTGCACTTATATACACACACACACACACACACCCATACCCACATACACACACATAATCAGGCCAAGTTTAATGACACTAAACTTATTTTGCAAACAAATAAGTCTTACTTTGATTGTCTTTGGTAGAAACAGGTAGTGACTGTTGAGAGAAAAAATTGTTTCAGAAGAAAACAATAGTGCACCCAATATTGGATTCTAGCCTGTTCATTTTCTTTGAGGTTTTATTATCTACTGGATCCTGAATGCTTATAGTTTCCTTCAATATGGCTATGACTCTCCAAACAATATCCCCAATTATCTACAATCCTTCTCACTTGAAATCATTTCTCTTTTCTGAAGCTCTGCAAGCCTAAGCTAGAAAATATGATATAATTGAAACAGTTTTTTTCCTTAAGCCCTCCAAGTTGAAGATGGGCAACTTTATATGAACTTTAGAGAAACCACTGCAGCAGCTTATATATAGACAGGCTTTGTGGTATCCAAGTCACAAGCCAGAACAATCTCCGTCAGACTGCTGCTGCGTGTCCTCATTCCAACTGAAGATGCTGCAGGCCCAACATCTAGGAATCTTCTTGACTGGCTGACCTCTAGACTTAGATATTGAATTTATAGTTTATTGAAACTATTATTTTTTTATTTTCTTTTTTTCTTAATTTGTATTAAATCATAACTGTATACATTTATGGGGTACAGTGTGATGGTTTGATATACAACGAGGAATACTTAAATCAAACTAATGTAGCCATCACTTTACTTACTCATTTTTGTGGTACGACATTTGTAATATACACTTAGTTGTTTTGAAATGTACCCTTGCATTGTGTACATTAGGTGAGATCTCACCAAATACCCTTCCTCTCCACTTTCCTCCCATCTCCCTCCTCTCCTCTCTTTCTTTCTGCACTCTCTTTGTATTTTACCATTCATATGAATGTGTAAGCATTTATATATTGGTTTCATAATAGTATTGAGTACATTGGACACTATTTTTTTCCATTCTTGAGATAATTTAATAAGAAGAATATGTTTCACCTCCATCCAGGTAAACATAAAAGATGTAAAGTCTCCCTCTTTTATGACTGCATGGCATTCCATAGCATACATATCCCACAATTTGTTTATCCCTTCAGAGGATGATGGGAAGTTAGGCTGCTTCTACAACCTGGCTATTGTGAATTAGGCTACAATAAACATTGTGGTGCAAATATATTTTTTTGTTTTTTGTAAAATGATTTTTGTTCATCTGTGTAGATACCTAGTAATGGTATTGCAGGATCCAACGGTAGGTCAACTTTCAGTTACTTGAGAATTCTCCATACTTCTTTCCAAAAAGGTTATATTAGTTTGCAGTCCCACCAGCCGTGTAGAAGTGTTCCTTTCTCTCCACGTACATGCCAACATCTGCAGTTTTGGGGTTTTGTGACGTGGGCTAATCTTACTGGACTTAGCTGATATCTCGAGATTTTGATTTGCATTTCTCTGATGATTAAAGATGATGAGCATTTTATCATGTGTTTGGAGGCCTTGCACCTGACATCTCCAGATAATTTTTTGTTCAAGTCTCTTGCCCACAAAGAAATAGGGTTGTTTGTTCTTTTCTTATTAATTAGTTTGAGTTCTCTATAAATTCTAATTATCAGACCTTTGTTGGAAACATAACCAGTAAAAATCTTCTCCCATTCTGATGGCCGTCTGCTCACTTTACTTACTATGCCCTTAGCTGTACAGAAGCTTTTTAGTTTGATCAGATCCCAGTAATATATTTTTGGTGTTGCTTCAATTGTCAGGGGCGTTCTCTTCATAAAATATTTTTCCAGACCAATATCTTCAAGCATTTTCCCTGCACTCTCTTCTAGTATTTTTATATTTTAATGTTTTAAATTTAAATCTTTTATCCAGTGAGAATCAATTTTTATTAGTGGTGAAAGATGAGGGTCCAGTTTTAGTCTTCTACAGGTCACTAGCCAATTCTTCCAGCACCATTTGTTAAATAGGGGATCTTTTCCCCAATGTATGTTTTTTCTAGGCTGATCAAAGATCAAATGATGATATGTGCTGGGTTCATCTTTAGGTTCTCTATTCTGTTCCATATATCTACATCTCTCTTTTTGTGCCAGTACCATGATGTTTTGATCACTATAGATTTGTAGTGTAACTTGAAGTCTGGTAACACGATGCCTCCTTATTTGTTTTTATTTCTAAGTAATATATTGGCTATTTGAGTTTTTTTCTGATTCCATATAAAATGAAGTACTATTTTTTCAAGTTCTTTAAAGTACGACCTTGGTGCTTTGATAGGGATTGCATTAAATCTGTAGATTCCTTTGGGTAGTATGGACATTTTAACAATGTTGATTCTTCTCAACCACCAGGGACCCAACTACAAAGCTCTTAGAAGTGATCAAGAAATATAGCAGTGTCTCAGGATATAAAATCAATACTTAGAAATCAGTAGCTTTTATATATGCCAACAATAGCCAAGCCAAAAATATAGTCAAGAACCTCTATTCCTTTTATAGTAGTGACAAAGAAGATGAAATACCTGGGAATTTATCTAACAAAGGAAGTGAAAGATCTCTATAATTAGCACTATAAAATCCTGAGAAAAGAAATAGCTGAAGATGTTAACAAATGGAAATATATACTATGCTCATGACTGGCCAGAGTCAACATTCTTAAAATATCCATACTCCCCAAAGCAATATACAGACTTAATGCAATCCCTATCAAAGCACCAATGTCATACTTTAAAGAACTAGAAAAAAATAGTACTTCATTTCCTATGGAATCAGGAAAAAAACCTCGAATAGCCAGTACATTACTTAGAAATAAAAAAAATCAGGAAGCATCATATTACCAGACTTCAGATTATATTTTAAATCTATAGTGATCAAAACAACATGGTACTGGCACAAAAATAGAGATGTAGATATATAGAACAGAAGACAGAACCTAGAAATGAAACCAAGCACATATCATCTTTTGATCTTTGATAAGCCTAACAAAAACATACGATGGGGAAAAGATTCCCTATTTAACAAAATTCTGGGAGAACTGGCTCATGACCTGTGGAAGACTGAAACTAGATCCTCACCTTTCACCACTAACAAAAATTGATTCTCATTGGATAAAAGATTTAAACTTAAGACATGAAACTATAAAAATACTAGAAGAAAGTGCAGGAAAAATACTTGAAGATATTGGCCTAGGAAAATATTTTATGAAGAGGCCCCCCCCTACCAATTGAAGCAAAACCCAAACTGGGATCTGATCAAGTTAAGGGCACTGCAAGTAAAGCAAACAGCCTTCAGAATGGGAGAAGACTTTTGCAGGTTATGTCTCTGACAAAGGTCTCATAACTAGAATCCACTGAGAACTCAAACTAATAAGAAAAGAACAAATACCCCATTTCTTTGTGGGAAAGAGACTCATACAAAAACTTCTCTGAAGATGACAGGCACCTGGCCTATAAACACATGAGAAAATGCTCATCATTTTTAATCATCACAGAAATGCAAATCAAAACCACTTTGAGATATCACCTAACTCCAGTAAGATTAGCCCACATCACAAACTGCAGATATTGTCACGAATATGGAGAGAAAGGAACACTTCTACATTGCTGGTGGGACTGCAAACTAAAAGAGCTTTTTTGGAAAGAAGTATGGAGAATTCTCAAAGAACTAAAAGTCAACCTACTGTTTGATCCTGCATTACTATTACTAGGTATCTACCCAGATGAACAAAAATAAATTTACAACAAATCCATTTGCACCAGAATGTTTATTGCAGCCCAATTCACAATCGCCAAGTCATGGAAACAGCCTAAATTTCCATCAACCCATGAATGGATAAACAAATTATGATATATGTATACCATGTAATACTATGCAGCCATAAAAAAGATGTAGACTTTACATCTATTCTGTTTATCTGGATGGAGCTATAACATATTCTTCTTAGTAAAGTACCTCATGAATGGAAAAAAATGTATAAAATGTACTCAGTACTATTATGAAAGCAATATATAAACACACATTCATACAAATGATAAGACACAAAGATAGTTCAGAAATAAAGAGGGGGAGGGTGAGTGAAGGGAAGGTATTTGGAGGGATCTTGCCTGTTGCACACAATGTAAGGGTTCATTTCAAAACAACCAAGAGTATATTATAAATGCATACCACAAAAAAATAAGTAAATGAGGTGATGGTCATGTTAATTAGTTCAATTTAAGCATTCCACATTGTATATCAAATAATCATATTGTACTCTATAAATGTATACGGTTATGATTTTATAAAAACTAAGTAAGGGGAGGGGCAAGATGGCCAACTGGAGCCAGCCTCTGACAGAAGCTCCTATCCAAAGGGAAGGATAAGGTCCAGAAAGTATCCAATTAAGCTGAAGACTGGGAGCTAAGTCTAGAGAGAAGAGTGATAAGTACAGGTCACCTCTGCTGAGGCAAGCTGTGACTCCAAGAAAGCAAATTTCAGATACAAAATTCATTGCAAAGGAAAAGTGTCCATCTCCTCCCCCAACAAAGTTGGGGGGGGGGGGTTGTTGGTTTATTTTATTTTTTCTTCTCTTCATTTGCTCCTGTAGGTTTTCTACAGGGAAGTGGTGAACTGATGACCTCTTGTCTCACTGGATGGGTGAGAGCTGTAGGAAGTGGGGTCTACTTTCCCAGAGGGACCTTGTCGTGACCCTGAGCACTCTCTTGCCAGGCAGAAAAATTGAACTAATGTTTTCCCTGCCATTCTGAACTTCCGGTTGACCCTTCCACCCTTGCCTGCAGAGACTGCAAGAGTAGGCTCATGAGCAGGCCCCCCACCCCACCCTGCCAGACCAAGCACCCAGCCCCCTCCAGACCACAGCCTCACCTCCCACCCTGCCAGAGCCATGTGTCCAAAGCCCTGTCCCCATGCTCCCCTCTGCACCCTGCTCAGCCACAGTCGTGAGACAAGCACTCTCCTTGCAGAAATCACAGGGTGCCAGGCACTGCCAGAACCATGTGCAGCATCCCCTGCCCTGCTGGTGGATCTGTGTGCCCCACAATCCCAGAGCTGCTCCTACAGCCAGAACTCCCTGGCTGTAGCAGTCACATGGGAGTTGTGCAGGGTCACTTCCCACAAAGATCCAGCAACAATAGAGTGATCCCACTGGGGTCTAATCTTGGACAGATACCTCCCCAACTCTGAGGACTGCCAGAGGAAAACAGAACTTCCTCTGTAAGGATACTGGTGCTGCAGAGCAGCAGGGGCAAAGGCACAGTGGCTGAGGGAGAAAAGCATTTGCTGACTTGTTACCCTCAGGATTAGACTGAGTCCAAGTAGAACACTCACCAGTGGCTATTGAGTACCCAAGGCAGGCAGGCCTCAGCTCTCCAGGCTGGCTGGTAGCAGAGGGTAGTGGCCAGGCCATGGGGGAATTGACATTCCTTTGACTTGGACAGGCGTAAAACCCCAGTACATCTGCTTTTTGGAAGGAGCAGGACCTCAGCCCTGTGGGGTCACCTGGTGTGAAAGAGGACCAAAGTGGAGAAAGAGACTCAGCCCCCTGGTCCAACTCTGCTACCCGGTGGGCCTTTCTGACTCCACAGAGCATCAGAGCCAGCCAAATTTGAGCAGCCAGTAGACCTCTGCCATCTAGTTGCTGGACACCTTTTAGAACTCTCTCACTTGAGAGTTCATACTGACTGAGTCAATTGGTTTGGAATTCCTAATGTGGGCCAATCTCCCACGGAACCTTCTCTGCTGGTACCCTAGCTGTGTGGTAATGGGAAGGGTTGATTTTCCTCTTCCAGTTGTTGTCCATGGCGGTGGGGTATCTTAGTTGCTTATATTTCTCCACAGCTAAGACTTCACCAGAGTCACTGATCCACTAGGATCTGCCAAGAACCACCTGAATACAAAACAGACCCACCTAACCCCACCACACCAAGCAGGCTTCCTCAACCTCAGACTAGAATACTGTATGGGTCCTTTGCAAAGCTACAGGGGAAAAAACTGCGGTCATGAGTCCCAGATCCTTGACAAAGGGCTAGTTAACCACAACTCCAGAATCTCCCAATCCAATTTCACCTTACCTGCCCATCTAGCCAAAGGTGAAAAACAATCATGAGGCAGAATCAGCAGAAAAACTCTGTCAATGTGAATAACCAGAGTAGATCAACTCCCTCAAGGAACAATATGGCAGACACAGCACAAGACCCCTTTCATAAACAAATGGCTGAGATGTCAAAAATCAAGTTTAGTATTTGGATGGCAAATAAGATCAACAGAAAGGAAGTGAAGATGGGATTAGAATTTCAAAGAATAATTCAAAAGATGTCTCAAGAATTCAGCTAATTCAAAGACAAAAATCACCAAAGATTTTGATGCATTGAGGCAAGAACTTGCAGCCCTCAAAGATCTGAAAAATAGAGGAGAATCCCTCAGTAACAAAATGCAGCAGGCAGAAGAAAGGATCTCTGACATTGAAGACAAAGCTTTTTAATGCTCCCAAATGCTCAAAGAGGGAAAAAAAAGTGGAGAACAAAAATGGATCCTTTGGGAGTGGAGCCAAGATGGTGGTCTGTAGCCAGCTTTCTGCAGACGCTCCTGTCCAGAAGGAGAGTTAAAGGACAGAAATTTAGCGAGAAAGTCAACAGTTTGGAGCTGAGCCAAGAGACAAGGTCGAGGAACGCACATCAACACTGCTGGAGCGACCTGCGACCCCAAGGATACAAATAAAAGGTACAGAGCACATCGCCAAGCGGACGGGAGTCCCCTCCCCCAAGAGAACAGCTCGCAATATACGCCATACCTCCATACAAACAAGCAGAGTTCAGATGTCCTCCCACTCTACCCCACGGGAGAGACACTCTAAAAACCAGACTTCGTTCCCCTGTGCCGCAGCACTCTCCTGCCAGGCATAAAGCAGCATAAAGCTGTATAAAACTGTATATATTCTCTACCTGCAAGTTGGAACTCCCCGCACTCCCTTCCACTCTCACCCTGAGGTTTGGAGGTCTCTCCCCCACGGAGACCAGATTCTTGAACACTTTCTCCAGCGGTGTGGACAGGGCATGGGTTGCCGCTGGTCTGTGCCGTTCTCCCAGCTTGGGAGCGTTGAGAATAAGCCGAAAAGCGGCTGGCCGGCTGGCTTTGCTGAATTTTGGCCACACCTGGCCCTCAGGGGATGACAGCAGAGACAAAGGGCTGAAGCTGGCAGAATAAGTCAGGACTATTAGCAGCCCAGCGTCTCCCCCACAGGGGAGAAATTCTGCGAACTTGTTCTGTTCTATCAGCTTTTTTACCTACTTTACATCAATCAGGGACAGGACTGGAATT